>CANXYC010924759.1:0-21331 GCA_948193065.1 Aleurites moluccanus | reverse complement strand
TTTGCAACCTACTCATCTAACCATCTAATTTTTAATCATTTGATCCAACGGTCAAATTTAATCAAGCCTAAACTAATACCATAAGATTGCACATACTCAATAACTCCATATTATAAAGGAAATGACCAAAATACCCTTAGTGCAACTGAAACACCGAAATCGCGCAACGTGCCGATAACAATTTTTCAACCGGGATTATTTCTTAAACTACTGCTCAAATAAATAAAATAAGGTCATTTTCAAGTTTTTAAATTATTTTCTCTCTTTAAATATGATATTAAATCCATAAAATTCTGACGGATGAAAAATGACCATTTTGCCCCCAGTTCACCAAAAACTCAAAATTTTCCGATTAAGTCCTAGCAGCCTCTGGACTATTCCTATGCCTAAAACTAATTCAAATAACATGCATAATTATCAATTTCATTCATAAATACATATTAACAACACAATATAAAGAAATCAAAAATCTCCCCCCGAAGATCTCAATAAAGGTTAGGTTCAGGCTAGACTGAGGTGTTACAACTGTGTGCTATGATGCTTCTAGAATTTGATTGGGGTGTGTGTTGATGCAAAACATGAGAGTGATTGCTTATGCTTCTCGTCAGTTAAGAAAGCATGAAGCAAACTATCAGACACATGATTTGGAGATGGCAGCTGTGGTATTTGTATTGAAGATTTGGAAGCATTATCTATATGGGTCAAAATGTGAGATATATACTGATCATAAGAGTTTACAGTATATATTTCAGCAGAAGGATCTGAATCTTCGGCAATACAAATGAGTGGAACTACTTAAGGATTATGATTGTGAAATCCTTTATCACCCGGGTAAAGCCAATGTAATGGCGGATGCACTGAGTCGAAAGTCTATGGGCAGTTTAGCTCATATCATGGTTGGCAGGAGACCCTTGATCCGAGAGATGAGGGATTTACCAGATATGGGTATGGAGTTGGATTTAGGATCCCAGGATCTTAACCAAGCTTTGATAGCCCAATTTCAGGCGAAGTCAATGTTTCATGATGATATTAAAGTGGCTCAGGATAGGGATCCATATTTACTGAAGCTCAAATGAGAGGTGCAGAATGGAAAAATGACAGAGTTTACAGCGAAGGATGGTGTACTGAAGTGTGGGAAGGATATATGTGTACCTGACATTGATGGGCTACAGGATCAGATTATGAGAGAGGCTCACTATTCAGCATATAGTGTACATCCAGGGATTACCAAGATGTACCATGATCTGAGGGATGTGTATTGGTGGCCTGGTATGAAGGGAGATATAGCACAGTTTGTCTCCAAATGCTTAGCCTATCAGCAGGTTAAGTTTGAGCATCAGAAGCCATCAGGGTTGCTTCAGGAGATTGAGTTTCCATAGTGAAAATGGGAGCAGGTTACTATGGATTTTGTAGTGGGTCTACCGAGGACTACCAGAGATTATGATTCCATATGGGTGATTGTAGACCATTTGACAAAATCTGCTCATTTTCTGGAGGTTAAGACCAGTTATACGGCAGCTTAGTATGCACAGTTGTATGTGGATAAGATTGTGTGACTTCATGGAGTTCCTTTGATGGTCATCTCAGATAGAGGTACACAGTTCACCTCCCAATTTTGGCAGAAATTTCAGGAGGCTATAGGTACTCAGTTACGATTCAGTACTGCTTTCCATCTGCAGACTGATGGGCAGTCGAAGAGGACAATCCAAATTTTGGAGGATATGCTTCGGTTGTGTGTTCTAGATTTCAAAGGTAACTGGGATCAATATCTGCCATTGATTGAGTTCTCTTATAACAACAGTTACCACTCATCCGTTGGTATGGCTCCAATTTAAACCCCAAATGGTAGAAAGTGTGGATCTACAGTGTGTTAGGTGGAGCCAGGAGAGAAGTAGCTAGAGGGGCCAGAGTTGATCAGAGAGACAATGGAAAAGGTGGTTATGATTAGAGATCGGATGAAGACTACTTTCAGTAGGCAGAAGAGCTATGCCAATCCGAAGTGAAAGGATGTACATTTTGCAGTTGGTGATCATGTATTCCTTAAGATCTCACCGATGAGGGGTATTATGAGAATTGGGAAGAGGGAAAAATTATCACCAAGGTTTATAGGTCCATTCGAGATTCTTGAGAAGATAGGTAATGTGGTCTATAGATTGGCTCTTCCACCTCATCTGAGCCATGTACATCCTGTGTTTCATATCTCGATGCTGCGAAAATATGTGTATGATCCATCACACATATTGGAGGTATAAGATGTGGGAGTGAATGAGGACTTGTCATATGAGGAGCTTCCAATAAAGATAGTTGATCGATAAGTCAGGCAGCTGCGAAATAAGGAGATACCCATGGTAAAAATTCTCTGGAGAAACCAATCAATAGAGGAGTGCACTTGGGAGAGCGAGTAGGAGATGAGAGATAGATATCCATTCCTATTCCATATATGAGGTATGCATTTTATTTAAATTTGAGGATGAATTTATTTGAAGGGGGATTGAATGTAATACCCTAGGAAATCATAACCTATATGCATGATTCAATTCTCAGTATATGGTTTAAAAGCATTGAAATGATGGGAAATAATTTTAGAGACACAGTTAGAAAGCGAATAAATTACTTTTCGGTAAATCGGTGGTGCCGGGAACACTATAGAGAAATTAGCTGTCCGGTCAACAGATGAATTTCTGATTTTGACCAGGGGTAAAAGATCATATAAATACATGTGTAGTTTTGGAAAAAAGAAAGAGGTGAAAAATATTTAGGAACACTGAAAAAGTAACCAATGGCAAAACCATAAATTAAAGGAACTTTGAGGTGAATAGTGGAAATGAGTCTGTCTGAGTTTCAGAATGACTCTGAAACTATTTTTATAAATAAGTATAAATTAAAATAAGTCTTTTGATTTCCCACTTTGAAATCTAAATCCTGATAGAATTGTCAGAATAAATTACAGAAGAAGTTAGGGTCAAAGTATAATTACTTGGAAGTTTAAGGACCAAAATAAAATTTGTCATTTTGACTTAATATAAAAGCAACACTTGGAAAAAAAATTTGTTCATCTTCTTCCTTCTTCTTGTCTTGGCCGAAACCTTGCTTCAATCTTCCATCCATTTGTTCTTCATTCTTCCAACCAAATTCCTTAAGAAAAATGAAAGAAAACTTGGATTTAAGCTTGGTTCTACCATTTTCAATCCATTTCTTCCTTGAATTCACAAAGGAAACCAAGGAATAATTGCTTCATCATTTTGGCTAGATCAACCATTTGAGATAAGCAATTAATTTGTTTGATTTTATGGTTTATTTAGATGATTTAGAAGTTGAATTGAATGGGTTTTAAGTTAGATTGCCTCAATTAATATATTTGGATAGAAATTCCTAATTTGTTAAACCTAATTGAAGTTGTATGATTTGAGTTTGATGAATTAGTGTTAGGTTATGTTAATTGATCTTAGAATATGTTAATTGGAGGCAATTACATGACTAATTGATGGTTGTTTTGGTGTAGAAAATAAGAATTGCACAAGTTGTGCATTTTGCCTTCTTTGAAGTTTTGGGTGAAAAATCAATTTTTCAAGGCAATTGAAAGTCTTAGGTGAGTTTTATATGCATCATTTGACATGTTCTAAGTTTTGAAATTTAATTTGGAAATCATATGTGAAAGCCCCCATTTGGTCGAACCATATTGCAGTATTCATTCCTTTGGTTTTGTTTGATTTTTCTTTGAAATTCCTATGAAATTTCTTTGAAGCTTTGGGTTCTGAACCACATCCAATCTGTTGTAGGAATTTTAGGCCATTAGGCACAGTGAAAATAATTTTAAAATTCCTAAAATATGAACCTATGTTGATTAAAATCAAATTCTTTAAAAAAAATTATAAATCTTTACCTTTCTTAAAATCTTTCTTTGAGTTTTTGAAGTTCTTGACCTTCTTGATGGGTTGTTGTAAACTACAATCAATTCAAAGAATATGGAAAGCTCTAAAGTATCCATGCAAAAATCAAAAAATAAAACCAATCAAGTAAAGAGATGAATGAAATCACCTTTATATTAAGCTAGGCAATTTTGGCCAAGGAGTTTTGTTCCAAGCTTGACTGAATTCTCCTTGAAGCAATTCTAAGGTTTTCAGTCAACAACAGAATAAGAGATAATTAGATTAATTCTTGATTAAGTCTCCTTTTATAGGTAGCCTTTTTCCAAATCAAATTATGACTTAGAATGGGCATAATTCAATTAGCCCTTTATTAAGTACCTAATTACAATTATGCCATTAATGAAATTAAAAGACTTGTTGGACTTTTAATTCTCATTAAGCCCAGAATTAAATTAATCCATTAGTACATTAATTAAAATATTTTATGTACTTAATTAATTAAGACTAATTGGGTCTTAATTAAAATACTTTATTTAAGTCCATAAATTTAATCTAATTTAATTCATTACTTAAATATCTATTTTATTTATTTTTTAATTACTTTAATGTGTGTGACCTTATAGATTTTCTAATTAAATGACAACTCAAGTCCTTAATATTTTCCTTAAATAATTTCCAAAATAGGAAATTTCATAAAAAATAATCCTTATCCAACAAGAATTATATAATTTGAGTAGATTATGAGCAGTATCTAGTCACACATAATAATTCTCAAATAATCAAGAAATACTTGTGGTTAAATACAGAACCCTAAATAGGCAATATTGTATTGTTAGTCCCTTCAATCACATTTACCTCATTCAATTCAACGTATGGACTTTGTGTTAACTCCCACTAGACTGGCTACGTCACACTTAGCCCGAATGTTAGTTTCTTGTCTCCAAGTCTCATTATTAAAACTGACTCCCTTAAAGATTATCTCTAAGTACAGTCCACTTTGGCCAAAAATTTTCAATAATGATCTCATACTAAGGCCTTAGATAAGCGCTCCTTCTAATAGGAGTTATGAATTTCTTTATTAACTACTTAAATATCTACAAGTGCCTCAAATTATACTCAATGTCCACCCTACGAGTAAATCCTAACCGGGAGAACAAGATACAGAATCAAAATATAATCTTAACACTCTAGATCACTTTTAAGTGTTTCAAGTCAAAGGACATTTGCACATTGCTATGATGAGATGTATCATTAATTTCATTTAGAATTTCATATGATAATCTCAAGTAATCACCCTTAGTGAGAAAATGAATTATATTATTGATTAGGACTTTTTATTTCAATTTTTTATTCCGAGTATAAATTTTGATCCAATAGTATCTAAAAAAGGCATAGCCTCCTGTACACAATCAGACTTTTCTATGTAAAATCCATTTTACTGGCAAAGAAATAAAAAGATTACACTGTATGTTTCATTTGCCAACTCCATAAGCCACCAACAAAAATTCCCCGATAGATAAAAGAATCCCCAAATTGATGGGTTAATTATAAGTTCATATTATGAAAAAGATAGATCTCAGGATAGAAAAATAAATGGTAAATCAAGCAATAAATTCAAGTTTAAGGTGAAAAAGAGTGAGTATTATAAGTGTTACCAAAAGTGTCATTGTAAACAGGATTATCCTATGTAAAAAAATGAAAAAGGGGAGAAAAATTTAAAAAAAAAAATCGAGTTTTTCTAGTGTAGTAAAATATGGAAGCAGCAACAATAACAATGAAAACAATGGTGATAGATCGATGATAGCTTCCATAGGTAATAACTTTTATTCAAATTTTTGGACTTTTGACTTGATTCACACATCTCATATTCTTTGTATAGAGAATTATTTTATACTTACAAAAACTGAACTTGATATTATTATATTGGGCAACGATCATATTTATGAGATAAGATGGATAAAGACAGTTAAAATAAATTCGTTGCAAAATAGAAAAAAAAATAATTTCCCTAGGTTATCTAGAAAAAAATTTACATTTACACTCTTTAAATTTTAGTAGTGGTGTTGTTAAAATTATTAAAGGGGTCATGATTGTGATAAAGGGAAAACAAAAGGAGAATATGTTGTATAGGTTGCTAGAAAGTACAGTTGTGGACAATAAAGTTAATGATATTGCTACAACAAAAGAAAAACTACTTGAAAGGAATAAAATAGTGCAAGGTTAACTTTTGTGAACATTTTATCCTTGGAAAACAAAATAAGGTTACTTTCAAGCAATCTATACATAAAAAGAAAGTATATACTGGAGTATATTCATATTGACATATGGGAACCAACAAAAACTGTAGTAATAGGTAGAGCAAAATATTTTGTGAATTTTGTTAATGATTTTTACATAAAAGTCATAGGTATTCTGCAAGATGAAAGGTTCAAATTGAGAAAAAAATTGAAAAAAAGAAAATGCATCTGTTTAAATAATGATGCGAAATATACTTTTCACGAGTTTTCAGATTTCTTCAAGAGTGAAGGAAGTAAAAGAGATTTTAAAAACCATAACAAAATAATATCACAGAAAGGATGAAAGGGTTAGAGTTATGCAGTTTTGGATAGAAATTGTTAATATTACTTGCAATGTTATTAATATATCTCCCATCTATAAAATTTGAATATGATTAATCTTTTATAGCAACTAATATAACATTCTAATTATATCAAAGTTTTTTTTTTATTGTAAATAAAAATTCAATATTAATGAGATTTGAACTAAAATAACTATCGGAATCATAAATAAAAAACGGAAGCCTGTAATCATTTTACTTGATGTTTTCATACAATGAACCATAGATATATTTATACAACGGCAAATGGTCACTCCTCGTAATAATTTAAAAACTTGAAGCTTCAACGTAGGTGACACAATTGAACCTTTTTTCCCTTCATTTCTATTTAAAATGTCGGAGAACATATTTATAACGCCCACATGCTATATTCATTTACCACTCAGCTATACCAAGAAGTGCAAGATTTTTGCCCCATTACATTTGTGCATTTCTACGTCAATTTGGAAAAGACTTTTGTCAATGATAATTTAACATGCTTTTGAACACCAATAATTTATTATACTTTTACCTGTGAAAACTTAAAAAATTTGCTTTCCAAAAATGCAAAAACTTAATTTTTCTACTTCTTGAATCACGTTGAGCAGATTTGATACTCTTAAAAAAATCTCTCTTGATAAAAACCAAACTTTATTATAAAATTGAATTAATTGTTCAAATATTATCTTCATAGATAACAAATTCAATTCATTCTTTATTTATATATATATATATATATATATATATATATATATATATATATTAAATCGTTAAAAGATTATGTATAATTATATAATTTAACGAATTAAATTTCAATTAAATTTATAGGAGAAAAATATCTTTGGTTTTTTGTTCTCTTTTCCCCATTTCTAATAATTATCAGCGTGCGGCATCACTGCCAGTCTGCCAGGAAGGAAAATCACAATTCTACGAGGCCACAGTTTCTGATCATCCTCTGCTAGTCCATCCAGAAGGTGCGCATATATATTTGCTTACAAGTATTATGCATGTCTCAGAGCAACATGTACGTACTGTACACAAACAAAAAAAAAAATCAAATTGTAATTTTCGACATCAGTTGAGCTGAATCTCATACGTTGACACAACTTATCACACCCAATGCTATTGTTGACGTTGACACAATATACCAATGTCAAACCTGAATACCTTCCAAACTGAGGCTATATTTAGAATTAATACACAAAATTACAGCAACCATTTTGAGATCCATAGGTGAGATTCCGAAAGCAGTTTTTAGCTGCCTCCAGGAGTTCTATTCCACGACAAATAAGATGGGTCTCCAAGCCTCCTGAACAAAGAATAAACAGTCAGAAAATACTACCAGAGAGATGCTAGAGGTGCCAATCACTAAGATGATCTAAAATATGCTTAAAACTTAACACGGGCTAGACAGCAAATGGCTCAAGAAAAATGTAACGTTATATGCCTCGTAAAACCAGTAGAAGCTGCTGTATGTGTGCTTGATGCACATGTGCCTGTTATTGGAGCAGATCATTTCTTCCAGAGTAGTGCACATGTCTTGACAAGCTTTCTAACAGAAACTCCATTATATGCAATGTGACTCGAGCCTGGAAGAACTACTTCACAAAGTTGTCCTTAACCAGGTAATGTTTTTGCAAAGAAACTTAAAATTCAGTTTGGACAAAATACCATAAAATAAATTGAAATTGTAAATATGGTCGTTTGATAGCTTCAGGTAACTCAACATGTAGTACAGTTGATACATGCATAATTACCTCTACACAAGTGGGTAACACCTAAGTAGTTTCTAGGAAAAAATTATACATACTCCAACCATATGCTAAAATGATACAAACTCTTAACATATGCTAAAATGATCTTATTTATGTATTATTATTGAACTGGCATAGATTTTCCTGTTCAGTCAACAGGGAGCCATTAACCATATTAACTTCCTTTTGCTAATTCCTTCAACAAATTCTAACAAGCATTTCAGTTGTAGCAAGGACCCGAGACATGACAAACAGAAGTAGACCCAACTATATATTTTCCCAGACATGACAAACACATGCATAAGAATCCTCAGCATAAAATGGGAGATCTCAGATGGGAGACTCTAAAATTTAACAATAATTCGAGTAAATGTGGCAAAGAATGTTACCTGGGCTTGACAAGATAAACAACAGTGAAACACATT
Organism: Aleurites moluccanus; assembly: GCA_948193065.1. Lineage (NCBI taxonomy): Eukaryota > Viridiplantae > Streptophyta > Magnoliopsida > Malpighiales > Euphorbiaceae > Aleurites > Aleurites moluccanus. Next base: position 12,687 of record CANXYC010924759.1, on the reverse strand, counting down.
GCCAAAAAGAAGCAGAGTCCCCCAACAGTGAGATAAGCAATGCCAAGAAAGTCATTCTTTCCACCAAGCCTGCTTGTGGTTGACAGCACCAGTTTTTTCTTGCCGTTGAAACTGTACGTATTATAGTTGTTCTGCAATATCACATGTATCTCATCATTAGGAAGTAGATCCTGCTCTATCTTCCCATACAATTTTCTAAAAGTTGGCAGAGCTGCAGTTCGCATCCAAACAATGAGGTCCTCCTGCTCGCTCAACTATCATAAAACACCAGATTCAACCAGGTCAGCCACATGCCTATCACTGGCAACAACTTTAATCAACAATGACTTTTGATTGCATCACATAAACTTAAAAGGACTTGTACTATCAGGGAGAAAGATAATATTGGAAATCTCAAGGCTAAAGAAAATTTTCAAAGATGTTTGAAGCGAAATAAGCAGCAAAAATCAAATTTACACTTCTTATGGTTTGTGGCTTTATACTATGGCTCTTCGCATTTAAAATTTAACATTTATGCGTTATGGAAATTTCAGTTCACACAAGTATATTGACAATAATAATGCTTATAGAAATGCCTATATGTCACATGTATGGAACTAAAATTGAGATCCCACTTGAAATCGATGCCAAATTAAACTAAAGAACCCAAAACTGCTACTTGTACTTTCAGATTTTACATATATTGGAGATTTTACATATATTGGCTACAAAATTCCTTCAGGGTCCATTTAGATAAATAGTTATTTCAAAATGATTGAGTATTGGATTTGATTTGACATAATAGTGAATTTTTATGATTTTTCACTTGAAATACAAATCTAAATCCATATTCATTTCAAATATATCTTTCAGATCATTAAATTTATATATTGCTAACCTTTCACATAACAGGCACCTTATGAGAAAATGAATTCTATCATTGATTAGGACTTTTTGTTACAATTTTTTATTCCGAGTATAAATTTTGATCCAATAGTATCTAAAAAAGGAACAGCCTCCTGTACACAATCAGACTTTTCTACGTAAAATCCACTTTACATGCAAAGACATAAAAAGATTACACTGTATGTTTCATTTGCCAACTCCATAAGCCACCAACAAAAATTCCTCAATAGGTAAAAGAATCCCACTAATCAACAATGTCATGAGTGGTATAAGCATGCTAATCATTTGGAAAGGTATATGAAATTGAGAAGGCTTGTTCCTCATGATGGTCACCAGTATTGGTTAAAGGCACGCCTAGGCCCAAGGCCCCACCAAGCATGACGCAAACGAGGAAGCCAAGAAAATTCAAATTCAAAGACTTAAGAGTTTTAGAACTATGGCCCATATTTTATGTAGGATTTATTTCAAATGTTTTATTATATTTTTAATACATCTAGAGTTATTTTATAGTTATATTTATATGCCTCTTTTAAATAAATAAGTTAATTGTCAAGTACTTTAAGAACAAAGGCAATTAATTTAGTTCAGCTTTGTTAAAAAACAGTCCCTATTTCTTTAGGATTTTTCATAGTTATTTTATGTCTATTTTAAAATCCTTGTTGGTTTAGAATAATAATATTTTCTTATAGTTTTCTTTAGGAGTCCAATTCCTTGAGTAACTTTGAATGCCATTGAGGTTGAGGATTAGTTTGGGTCAATAAATACAAATGCTTGTAGTTCTTTATGTTTCAAATTTCAGTTAATAAAATTTCAGCAATTTATGCTTTTTTTATAGCATTGGAGAAAGGAGGAATTGAACCTAAGCTAGGAAGCACAATGGGGACACAGTGACACGATCTCCTTTAATAATATAGAGTACGACACGGTAAGACACTTAAAATAAAAAGGGTTATTTAAAATAAAAATAAAAATAAAGATAATATGAACTTTGACCAAAATTGCAATTTCTGCCGAATGTTTTAACTTTGGTAAATCAGTACACACTTTTAATTTTTAATAAAATTTACTTTTGTCCAGATTGCAGCCTAAAGTCTAGCTGCCGACACTGACGTGATAATTTTTTATTAATATTTTTTTCATATCAATATCTGACTAGAATTTAAAAAAAAAAACTCAAAAGTTTTTCTTTTAGGCATTTTAACAAACATGTCATATGCATCAAACTCCAATGAAATCTCTTTCCCAACTTGCAAAAACTGTGTTTACTATGCACCTCTTTCTCTCCTACTACTCATCATCATCAACTATAAATCAATGACCACAATTACTCTCCTTTACCTTGTTGTCATCTTTTCACCATAAGTTTTATAACAAGATTAAATTCTCACTCTGAGCCCACAGTTCCCTTCAACCCTTCCTTCCACTCTCTTTCTCTATACCTCAAAACGAAGGTCGTCAATTATCATTTATGAATGAACCGCATTAGCATTATAATTATATGATCTTTGTTAAGTAAAATGGTGTTGTCTTTTTTTTTTTTTTTTTTTTTTTTTTTTTTTGTGGTTATGTTGAGAACTGCATTCCATTGTGGAGATTGTAATAATGGAGGCACTTACTAAAATATTGATGCATTTGTGGAATTCTAAATAATGATGTAGTTTGCAAATTATATGAAAGAAACAGTGGGGAAAACTATATGGAAATTGGTCAATGGATTTAATCCAGATAAAACATACAATTTAGGGAAAAAGGTTTGTTCTGCTAGTTTATAAGCTCTTCCATTGTAACAGGGCTATTTTATTTAGATATATCTTTCATCATTTTCTCTTTAGTAGAGCTATAGGTCTCTTGAATTTGTATTAGCAACATTATTTTTCATCATGTCCAAGTTGCAAGTTTGTCTCGGTTGGAAGGGAATGCTTCTCATCAATACCCCCATAAATGGCCAAAGTGATTGGCATAAAGATCCCAGAATCAATTGCTTTCACGATTTGGTCAGAAAGAGAATATAAGTTTGATGCATATGAAATGTTTGCTAAAATGCCCAAAAGATAAGCTTTTGGATTTTTCTTTTTCTTTTTCTTTTTTTTAATTTCTAGTCAGATGCAGACGTGAAAAAAATATTAATAAAAAATTATTACGTTAACATCGGTAACCTAAGTTTAGATTAGAATCCGGACAAAAGAAAATTTCGTCAAAAATTAAAAGTTTGTGTACCGATTTGTCAAAATTAAAACATTCAGCAGAAATTGCAATTTCGATCAAAGTTTATGATTTTTTTTGGAAAAAACCCAAATAAAAAACATAGATTATTATTTTTCTAATATCATAATAAAAATTTGAAGTGTTGATTTATCAAAAATGAATAGATAAGAGAGGAGTTGAAATTGGAAATGTGTTTAGTGAAAAGTGTTTAGTAGGAAGAATGAAAGTTAGTGTTTTTTTTTTTCCTTTCAGAATATATTTATCATGTTTTTAATCATGAAAATTAGGAATTCAAAAGTTTTGTCTCCCTAAAATTCTTAAGTTTAAAACTTTAATTTAAATTAGACTCCATTTTGAATTTTAAGAAGCATAGTTTTAATGTTTAAAAATCTTCTTTTTTTTTTTTTGTGTCCTGCATCTGACACAAGTGTACTAGGTGTGTTCGCCACGTTTCCTAGGCTTGTCCGCGTGCTTATGTGTCCAACACACTAGGAACACCAGTATGGCTGACCCAGAAAAGTGTCCGTGCTTCCTAGAGCCTAAGTCTATTGTTCAAATCATATATGCACTTATCATTAAATTATGGTTAGGAGTACAGCAATTTATGCTTTGATTTTCAGTTGTGTTGTAAACCTATAAAATGTGTGACGCTCTCTTGAATAGAAATGAGTCCCATATCCTATTAGAATGATACTAATAGTTATATTTTGTTTGTTTAATTTTAACCGTTAATTTTCCGAATAAGACAATCTTTCATGCTAGTTTTCAAACCTTAATTCTTGATTTCTCTAAACCTAAGACTACACCCAGGCCAGGAGCAATCATGGCAGGCATGCATAGGCCCTCAGGCACAGCATTGGGCTTAGGAGTTCCTGAATTTTTTTTTAATTGATTTTGCCTATTTTTAACAATTTGTGGGTTCTTATTTTAATAATTGAAGATTCCTTATTGGAACCTAATTCAAAAGGAGCACCTTTAAACTTTCCTAATCCAACTATCAGTCTTGCTGTAAATTGTCATGCAAAAAAGTAATTCAAAAATTTTGATGTTCTTTCCATCCTATATGTGTCAAAAATTCTGATTTTAAGAATTTATAACAAAATTTCAACTCCTATGATGCCTAAATGACGGCTGCCAAAATGTGGTACGATGTGCTTTGTTCAAATGTATACATATTTATAGAAAGTTGATTTAATATTTGTTTAATATATGTTGAATTTTTGAATTTTGTTGATAACATGCATGTGAGCAAAACAAATTAAAAGGTTAATGAGCAAACCAAATCTTGAATTTTTGAATGTTTAATGATTTTGTATAATTTTTTTTAATTTTATGAATTCAATACATAAAGTTAGGCCTCATTTAGTTCAATAGTTGAAGCAAGCATTTGGCGATTAAGAATTTAAGATACCAACTGTTAACCTTTAACTGTCCGTTTGAAATTGAGTTTTGACCAGCTTTTAAAAACTAAGTTTTGAAGTACTTTTTAAAATAATAATAATAATAATAATAATTGTCTTTGACAAGTCATATTTTGGAAAATACTAGAAAATCTAACTTTTCCAAAGCCATGGTTTAATAAGCTATATAGTGCCCAAAAAGAATTTGCTAAAAGGCAAAAATGGTCTTGGAAAAGTTAGATTTTCTAGCCTTTTCCAAAACATGATTTTTCAAAGGCAATTAAAATTTTTTTAAAAAAAATAAAAAGTACCGCAAAACTTGGTTTTCAAAAGCTGGTCAAAACTCAATTCCAAACGATCAAAGTTTAATTGCCATGTTTTGAAAAACCAAGATTTTAGAAAATCATGTTTCTAGACAATTATGCTTTGAAAACCATTGTTTTTTACTTCTTTTTTTAAAAAAATAATTGCCTTTGATAAATGTTTTTGGAAAAGGCTAGAAAATCTATCTTTTCCAAAACCATGGTTTTCTAAACTCTATAGAGCCCAAAAAGAGTTTGCTAAAAAGTATGTTAAACTTTATACCATATACAAACCAAGTGTTTTGTAAGCTTTGTTTTCTATGGGGACATTTGGTTGTCAGAACACAATATTCCCACATGAAATTACATCCTTAGGAAAGTAGATTTCCAAGTAAGTAATTCCAAGAATGTTGAATTATCATGTTGGTTGAGAATTAAAATTTCCAAGGAATATAAAATAATCATATCCGTTAGACAATGGATACAAGAAAATGTAGTGTATTATATTAATACTTTTAGTTCAGATTATTTTCTTAATCTAAAAAGTACTGTATAAAAATGAATGTCCAAATAATCTCCAAAAAATTTTCATTTTTTTATTTACATGCATATAAATGCACAATTTAATCACCAACAAGCATTATGCACATATTAATATATTATTTACTATTTTAATCTTATCAAGTGACCAATAGTCAAACACTTACTGGTATTGATGTATTGAGATTTGCTCCGCCTCTCAAACCTCCACTCTGAAAATTCTTAGGGAAGACATCTTTGCCAAATTTGTGGTCCCTATCACTCTTCCATGAGATCTCCTTCTTATTCACCTGCAACTGTTGATTGTTGCGGGAGAAGCTAAAGGTATCATTAAACAAACTCCAAGCTATTAGACCACATGGTACAATTGCAGTCCCATTCACAGTATCTTCAGGCTTACAATTGCTGGTTTCATTCTCGCCACTTCGTCTTCTCAATTGCTCATCGCTTCGGCTCTTCACATATCTAAATTTTTAGCCATTATAATCAACACATTAGAATTCAATTAAACAAGTTTAAACTTTCAACCAGCAATGTTTTTGCAAGATTCAAATTCTCTTGAGATAATAAAAGCATCAAAAGTATTGAACAAGCTATGCATATTTATAATTATAGATAATATCATATACATTACTTGGAAAATAAGAGATGATGGAAATTTGTATCAGGTCATAGATTGGTCAAAACATTTTAATTATCTGGATTCTGGAAGGAATTAATTCCCTCAATCAGAAGCAAATTTCAGTAAAATATGACATCCTAGGTGGTAGTATTCTCTATTTTTTAGAACAATCACAAAAATCAAGTACACTTCCTGCGCCACATATAATCTGTTTTCAGGATCATCAGAGTCCCATGTTCTACCTACTTTTCTGCATCTTGAAAATCCTTAATATTCACGGTCATAGCAAGATTATGGTGAACAATCATCTTACTGATCTGCGAACTTTTATATGGTTTTTTAAATCATTAGCAGTGATGGAAGGAATGACAACATTTTATGACGTACCTGCGATGATTCTGGTAGAAGTTGTCAAGCTGATAATACACATAAATAGGTTGCTTCATACGCTTCGTAACCTGACAGCAGAAATTAAAATATAAAAGAAGATGAGTTAATCAATTGAATAATCACAGATCATGATTGCCAATATCTATGGTTGCTCGATTGACACATGATATGACCTAGTACAGTAATTCATCGCAAAAGAATCAACTACAACTCCAGTAAAATTAGTGCCATTAATAATTTTATTTACCTAACAACAACAATAATTAATAGTCATGATAACATTAATAAAGTTATGCAGGGAATACTTACTGTTAATGTTCTGTTGCATGTTTTACTCACAGGGCTTTGAATATATGCAACCTTATCAGTTATATATTGTTGAGGAATACATACAGTCTCATAGCGGTCAACTATTTCAACAACCTGATAAAACAGTAGGAAATCCACAGTCAAATTCCAAATGAAAGTGTAACAAAAAGTGCAATAGTTCGGTCAAACTCAGCCTTACATCTCGAGAAGCAAACAAGGAAGCAATTCCAATAGGAATGAAGACAAAGCCAACAAGCATGAATGCTGAAATCACCTGTACAGAGCAATTCAAAGTTTATTATTACTTCCCATCATGCTGAAATAACAAATTAGATACTGGAATACAAAAGAAATTATGGAGATTACCCATCGTGGAGTGAGAATTGGCTTACAAGCAGGGAGTTCTTGTTGGGTAAATTTTGAATCTGAAAGAAGATAAAATAACATGAAGTGATTTAAAAAATTTGGAAACTACAGAACTAATTGCTCCAAGAATAAGAAGATTATTTAACAATTGCTTCTTTGTTTTTCTTTATACATCATTTAGCGTGTGATCTAGCTAAGTTACTTTGTTTTAAATTTTAAGCAATGGTTCATTTGCATTTGAATTTGATATTGTGTTGGTGTTTTATGATTTTGAATTGAAATTCAGATTCATATGAAAAGAACACTTATTTTCCAAATAGACCAATAATTTTTAACAAATGCAAAGGTTAATACTTGAAAATTTATGTTTTCATTTTTAAATTGAAGATTATGATGAGCAAGCATAAGCAAGAATTTAGATGTCAGAAAATGAAACCCAAAAATCAGAATAGCTTTTTCACACAGGATTTGTCATAGAAAAAAAACTAAATGATCAGAAAATTATTACCATATTAACCGTAACAAAGCAATATTAGTTCAATTAACAAAATACATTGATACACGGACGTAACCGCACAGCAAAACAGTTCATAAATATATTCGCAAGTAAAAATTGACAAAAAATAAAAATTCATATAACACTATTTGGTTAACCAAAGGATTCAAAAACTAAATTTTAAAAGAAAAATACTAGAGAAAAGAAAATCACATTTGGGGCGCTTAGAATTTCTTCTGGGAGCAGCAGGATCAGCCGATCCGTTGGTTCCTGCGCTAGACGACGCCGTATTATTACTCATCGTATGAACAGATGCAACAGTAAGTTTGTTCCCTTTTCAAAACAGGAAAACAGAGAGAGAGAGAGAGAGAGAGAGAGATGGTGATGATCACTATGGGAAGAAGGAGATAAGACTTTCTTTAACGAATAAATTGATTGTTGACTTTGGAAAAAGTAGGCGATGTCTGCGTCCCTCTCTTTCTGGAAGCTATTGAATCTGAATTTTCTTTTTGAGAAAAAATCAGCGGTCAAACTTACTACGCCATTAACATTTGCCAGAACTCGCTTCCTTAGTTGGACTCGGACGCGGTTTATTATTGGTTTTGTTTTTTATAATTTTTACCGTAACACGTTTTATCACTTTAATTAACATTAACATCAATTAAGGCTTTATTAGTTTTACATCTATTTATTAGTTTCAATATTCCTCAGTCCCTCTCAAACAAGCAACTCTTTACACGACTGTTAATAATTATATTTATTATAGTTATCAATTTTAATTTTTTTAATTTTTGTTGATTACCTATAAATTACAAAAGGTTAAGAAATATCAAAAAAATTAAAATTTATTTAATAATAAAATAAATAAAAATATGTAGATCCAAATTTGATTTATTTCCTACTCATTAAGAATTATTAAGTAAGTGGGTATTTAGTAAAAAATTTTAATAGGACTATTAATTTTTTTATTCCTAACACCTGCATCATACCGTTTGGTTATTAATAATTATTATCAAATAATAGTTGTTTAAAAAAATTTAATTTGGAGTTTTAATCATGATTTTTAAAATTGACCATATAATTATACAAATTTATAAAAAATTAATTACGATCTTTTACTTATAAAATGAATTAATATACTAAATTCTCTGAACTTTCAATAATATTTAAATATACTTTTTATTTACATTAACTCCTAATTTAGTTCTGCTTTGCAACTAATTATATTTAAATATTTGTACCAATTTACAAAATTATAATAAATATAAAAAGTTATTTTAAAAAGATAATTAAATAAAAAATATAATAAAATATTTTTAAAATTAAAAGAGAAAAACTAACCTTATTATTATAATTAAGAGAAAAATTATTTCAAATGCTATAAATAAAAATCATATTTATTCAGTTGCCAAAACTCCCTTATATATAATCATAAATGTATATTATAAATAAACAATTTAGATTATAAACTTTTTTAATTTATAATAAATTAAGAAATTTAATATTTTTTTATTTTTCTTAAGTTACAAATCATAATTATATAAGTTTTTAATGATTTAATTGTAATAATAGTCTAATAATTTTGATAATGATTGATTCACAATTTAGGTTATAAATTTGTTTAAATAATAATAATGATAATAAGTTATTTTTATTATTTTTATTTTTATTTAAAATTTAAATTATCATAATAATTTGTTTAAATTAACATAATATATTAATATATAAGAATTTTGAGAAAATTAACAAATAATTCAAATGTGTAGCTAATATTTTTAAATTTTTTTACATTTTAAAAATTTTTAGGAAAGAGAAAATAACAAAATGTTTGATAAAAAATAGCTAAAATACTTGGGGTACATAACTTTATTTAATAAAATTCTGATGTCTAATTACTTTATTTAATTTTATTTAATATTATTTGCCTTGAAATATTTATATTTATTGAGAATATTGATTTTTTATTTTAAATATAAATTTTTAATCAAATAATTGAGTATAAGACTTAACAATAGTATATCAGTCATAGAATTAAAAAAAAAAAAAAAAAGATTAAGATAAGGAAGAAAAAGAAGAATAAAATAATAAATACAGGATCAGTTTCAGGAAGAAACTCGCATATTAGTAAAATATATTATAAAAACATTATTACTCAAAGATCTAAAAATAAGAATTATTGTTATAGACCAATCCCTCTAAATGTACAGCTTGAAAGAAAAAAAAATCAAATAGTTTAGGCTAGATATGATGGAGAATCAATATGTGAATGAAATCTAGATGGTCAAAGTGGACATCAGATTATTTATATCCTTCAAGAAATGATCATGGCAACTTATACTTACAAGATATACAAGACTAAAGGAAATAGTGATACTAATATAGCAAACCTTCTTATGGTTAGTTTTACAGGATGGTGGGATCATTTTTATGACATCAAATGAAAAAATATAAATTTTTAGTATTTAAAAAAACTATAATTAAGACTAAAAATAATCAGCAAATTTAGACTCAAATTGATGATATTGTCAATATTCTTATTTACGCTATTCTTAAAAGTTTTGTAAGAGATCCGCGTCATTTTTCGACTAAATCCTCATAAGTGCTCATAAACCTAACCTATCCCAACCTTTCAAGATTTCAGATGGCACGAAGATATATTTATTATTAAAGTATACAATAGAATTGATATCACTTCTTTTAGAAAGAAAGATTTATTGTATGATTACTTAAATTATTTGTTGAAAAGGTTAGAGCTAGGATTATAGCTGAACATAATAAAAATATTTCTTATGATGAGCTTATTCATGGACGGAAAATCAATTATATAAATAATGAAAGTTTATCCCTGTGTAATGACATGGAATTATATAATATATTAAAAGAGGATGAGAATTGCATTTATCATTCATTCAATATAGTTTTTTTTATATATTATTATGTGTCACCGAATTACTAACTATGTGAAGTGGTTAAAGTAATCATAAGTTTTTAAAGGTTGTGTATTCGAATCTCATCCACCTTATATAATTTGGTTAAAGTAATCATAAGTTTTTAAAGGTTGTGTATTCGAATCTCATCCACCTTATATAATTTTCTTTCTCTCTCTCTTTTTTTCATCTCCAATTTGGGATTTCCACCTTATCTCTAGAATCTTCTTTTTGAGGGTTAGGTTTTCTTTTTCCTCCAAGAAAATTACCCTCAAATCATCAGATGGTGAGATCTTCGACTTGGAGGAAGCGGTGGCGATGGTGTAATATCTGCTATTTTGTAGTGTTTTTATTGATTTTGTAAGTTTGGAGAATTATTTAATTTTTAATAAGAATGTTGAGAATTTCAGGAATTTCTGATTTTTGTTGCTACAGGATTTTGTGATGATAATTGCATATTCTTAAAAACATAATTTGGTAAACTGTAAAATATGAAAATTGTGAGTTATGTTTTGATTATAGTTCTATAAAATAGTTTGGCAAAATTCTATGTGAGTGATGAGTTGTGTCTATTTGAGCAAGGCAGGTCTGATTGAGTGTTGCTGCAGGAATGCAGTACCTGTTTGAAATTACTAGGAATGACTGAGGCAGAATTAGCTAAAGGTATGAACATAAAAATGTTCTTTTGTATGTTAGATGATGGCTGTAAAATTTCAGAATTTTTGGATAAGTATATCTTAGTGGAGAGTGATTTTTCTCAAGGTTATTCGGTTGGATTTTGGGGCAGAAGTCTGGGTGATATTTGGAGAGTCACCACGATCTGTGTGTTGATCCTTTTGATTTGAAATTTTGATATGTTGTGCTGCTGCATGATGATTGTAAGTGATAAAAAGAATTAGTAAGTTTGGATATTTGTAGCTCATTTGCGAGCTGGCTAAGTCTGAGATGTCCAGGCAGGGTTTTAACTTAGAGGGATTTTGTTATAGCGAGCCAGCAAAATGAGAGGAAGCATTTTGCGAAGTGGCAATTCGCTAAGAGAAAGTTGGCGAAGAGCTTTGGCAAAGAGTTTTGGCGAAGAGCAAAGGCGAAGAGGATTTGGCGAAGAGCTTAGGCTAAGAGGATTTGGCGAAGAGGAAAGGCGAAGAGCTTTGGCGAAGAGTTTTGGCGAAGAGCATAGGCGAAGAGGATTTGACGAACAGCTTAGGCGAAGAGGATTTGGTGAAGAGGAAAGGCAAAGAGGATTTGGCGAAGAGGAAAGGTAAAGAGCTTTGGCGAAGAGGATTTAACGAAGTGGCATTATGCGAAGAGGCATTATGCGAAGAAGGAATGTGCAAAGTGGCAGTTCGCAAAGAAGCGAAGAAGCATTGCCGAGGTGGCATATGCGAGGAAGAGTTCACGAGGAGAGTCTGGCGAGGCCGCATATGCGAGGTGGCATATGCGAGCTGGAATAGCGAAGAGCTTTTCCGGATCAAGTTTGGCGAGTTGGCCTATGCGAGGTAGCTTTGCCGAGACAGATTGGCGAGCTGGCAAGCGTGTTTCTGGGCAGAGGTCTATTTAACCCCCAGCAGTCCAGAATTGTTTTCAGGATTTTTACTTTCTTTCTTTCTTTCTTAAATTCAGTCTTTTTCTCAGATTAGTTCCGTTTTATATTATAAGGCATTAATACTCAAATTAATGCATTAGACTTCTAGATTAGTCTATATTAAGGCAGAAATTATCAGATTTGAGCAGTAATCTCAGGAATTTCAGTTTGAAGGAAATAAGGTAAATTTTCTTCCTAAGCTATTTTCTTTGGATTTATTTAAGTCTATGGGTTAGGATAATTAATGTTGGGTATATAGAATTTATTGCTAGTGATCTGAAGCTATTAATGGTAATTAATGTGGGAGAAATTAGTTTGGTGAAACTGCCATGAATAGTAACTCCGAAAATTTAATGCATATTTTCTTTAAGAGATAAATGAAATTATTGTTGGAAATTAAGAATAGAGATTCTAAGATAATTAATTATTAGGAAATCATGATAAATATTATTGATTTGGAGAAACCCTAATTTTGTATATTTGAGGAATTTTTTAGGAGGAGAAATTCGAATTGATTGAGGAATTATAAGTGGGCAAATTGCTAAGAAGAATTTAAGAGAAATTCGTGTAAGAGGTAAGTATGAACATCCCATTTGATTATTATTCTTTGAAATTAAAATGACCAAAGTATTCTTATATTTGATTATCCTATTGTATATATAT
>CANXYC010924653.1:0-12060 GCA_948193065.1 Aleurites moluccanus | reverse complement strand
TTCAATTGGAGAATTGATTATGAATTAAAGAAGTTTAATTCATATAATCCTTGTTGGACAAGGATTACCTTTTATGGAAATTTCCTATTTTGGAAATAGGAATTCCACTTGAGAGTTTCCTAAATTAATTTAAGGAAATAGTTAAAGACTTGAGTTGCCATATAATTAGGGAACCTATTAGGTCATACGCATAGAAGTTTTTCAAACAATAATTGAAAGAGGAAATTAAATTATGATTAAATGAGATTTAATTCATATATTTAATTATGGAGATTTTGTAATAATTTAATGTGATTAAATTAATTATCTAATTTAATTATTTGCATATGATGTATTTAATTAAATTTGGACTATAGGATTATATTTAGAATATGATTAACAGGTGTAAAGTCAAAGGAGTATTTTTGACTTTTTCATTAATGGCATTATTGTTATTAAATCTATTGTTTTAATCTAAGCCGTTAGATTAAAACCTAGTTGGTAAAGAGACTTGTAAATATGATGAGATCATGATTAAGTAAAGATGAAGTTATAATACATCCCTTTGGCCAAAACACCTTGAGAGGAAACACCAAAAGAATTCGGCCAACACTTTTATTCTCCATCAAGCCGAAACACCCTTGACTTGCACATAAGGGTTTTTGGCATCTCTTTCCAAAAAGGCTTGTTGTTTGATCTTCGCATGGATTACTAGTCGGGCTTTCCTCATCTCATGGATAGATAGTGGTTTGCTACAACCCTTTCTTGGTGATCAAGTGAAGAAAGAGTTTCAAACACAAAGGTAAAAGATCTTGAATCTTTAATCTAATCTTTGATTTTAATCAACATAGAGATCTTGGATTGGTATTTTTTTTTCCACTACGCCTAACGGCCTAAACCCCAACATCTTTCCAAACCAAAAAATTAGTAATATGAGAAGATACCCTACCTTGATGAAATCAAGCTGGAGTCTGAGTTTGAAATTGAGTTTGAGTTATCTAAGCCCGAGTCATCTAAGCCCGAGTCATCTAAGCTTGAGTCATCTAAGCCTATGTCTTCCGTCTCTTGTTCTAAGTCTGTAAAAGGCCTCTTTGGTCTTTCTTTTAGTTATGATATAACCCATGATGATGGGAAATTTTCTTGCAATAAAAGTTGTCTTTTCCTCTAATATTCCTTTGTCAGATTTTTCTTTTCATGATTCTAATCAAACTGAGACATCAAAAGAAAATGAAATAATGAAATAAAAAAGGAAAATAAAGAATCAATTAATTTTGGCACAGAAGATAATCCAAAACTCAAATACATTGCATTTTCATACCATGATAAGGATTCCTTATCTCAATAAGTTCTGGAATTCAAGGATTATTTTGCATGGGAACTTGAGGATATGACTGGAATTGATCCAAGCATTGCAGTTCATAAGATCTCAACTTATGAGAATATGAAATCTATCAAACATAAATTGAGAAGGTTGAAGGCAAAATGGTAACTAAAAATTAAAGAAGAGGTTACCAAGCTACTAAAGAACACGTTCATCGAGCCAATTACCTACCCTTCATGGTTAGCAAATATAGTCTCAGTACCAAAGAAAGATGGAAAGGAGAGAATGTGTATGGATTATAGAGACTTGAACAAAGATTGTCCAAAGGATGATTTTCCTTTACCCCCCTATTGTCTTATTGGTATACCGCATAGCAAGCTCCGAAGTAGTCTCTTTAACTAACTTGTATACGGGCTATAATCATATTCAGGTTAATCCCCTGATAAGGAAAAGGCAGCTTTTGTCACAGAATGGGGCACCAATTTCTATAGAATCATGCCATTTAGCTTAAAGAATGTTGGGGCAATGTTGCGGGTTTATTTGTATACCCTAGTCCTTAGGACTTAGTATAGAGTGAGTGGGATATCGAACTCAGGGAATTTGAGAGGATTTTGTATTAGCCAAATAGATACTAAGATGGATAGTCAAACAATATTAATAAGAGCTTGATTTCTAAACTAAATTCAATATCTATTATCCTAATTAATGAATAATTAAAGATATTTATTAGAATTACAAATCAGAATTGATTCTATCTAATGTTCTTAAAAGCAATTCTCATTGTCAATTAAAAGTATTTTGATCTAGAGTCTATAAGCATTCTCATGTCATTATAGAGATAGAACAAAACGATCAAGTTCCATGTCATTTCTTTAACCCCTTAGGGAGGATTGCTTGTCTCCAAGTACTTTCGTATCCCCTAAGTAACTTCAATTACATTTTCACCAAATTATCCCAACTCTCGTTATGAATAAATTGATTAACAAGTTATATATAGTGATCAGATATACACAATAAAATTAAGAACTTAATTGAGATTAAATCTTTCAATGCATATAGAAAAGATAGTAGATAAAATTAAAACTTCATTACAATTCAAATAACTAAATTTAAAGCAAATTCATAGTGTTAATAACAAGATAATTACAAAAATACAAGTTAAACATGAAGAAAACTAAGTTAAAAGATAAGGGAGAGGAAACTTGTAGATGTATTCTTCAATGCTCTCCAGAAAATTACTTTGTAGAGGATAGCCTTCTTGAATGCTTTTCTTGAACTTCTTCAAAGTCTTCAAACTATCAACTAAATTTTATACTTGAAATAATACTAAGTGTTTGTAAACATAAAGTATCTAAAACTATCTAAAAACTATCTGTTCTCCCTCCTAAAACATAAGCAAATACATGATTTTATAGGACCCTAAGTGTCCCAATTCATGCCTTTTCCAAAAAGGGATGAAAGTGAAAAGGCATGATAGAAGGATGTTGTAACTACTCGGCACAAACTGGGCGACTCGACATAGAGAGTTTCTATCACGAGTCAGCACGCATGGCTTCTGTCATGACTCGGCATGCCCCTGGCACGAGTCGGCACGAATAGTTTCTGTCATGACTCGGCATCAGTCTAGAATTCCCCATCTTTACTTGAATCATTCCTTGCTTATTTTCATAATCCCTTTCCTTCTTCATTTTACCCAAATTATCTCAAAATATTTGAAAACATCCTACAAAACTCAAGAAAACATCAAACATACTAATTTCCAACATTACTTAATAAAAAAACACATGCAATCATACAAAATACACATAAATAAATACCTAAAAACCTATGTTATTTTGCATTATATCAAATTCCCCCATACTTAAACCTTGCTTGCCCTCAAGCAAGAAGTAAAAGATCAAAAGTTTTTCTTTGTCTTTTTCTTAAAATATATGTAATTCTCATTACCAAGTATCTTAATCATGGAAGGAGTATATTTAGGAAAAATCTTAACTCAATGATTGTCCAATGCTCAACAATGGTAGAGAGGACAAGTTTACTAGCATAAGCCTAAATTTTTTTTTTTCTTATCTCAATCCTATCAAGAACAAATTCAAAATCCTAACCAAGCTTTTTTAGCCAAAATATTCATTCCTTAAGTTAGGATTTTGAAAGATAAAATTTAGTCTTTAAGACAAGAGATTAAGCAACAAACTCATCATTCTCATGGCATTTTTAGACACTTTTTTTTAGATAATTATTTTTTCTTTTTCTAAAATATCATACATTCATTTCCGAATCAATGTAACTAAGGAGCATACTCAATTACACACAACTTACTCGAAATGCATGATGCTTTTTTTTAAATAATAAACATTATATATATATATATATATATATATATATATATATATATATTATTTTTTTTCTTGTGTCCTCATCCATTATTGAAACATGATTTACTCGTGTTATGGCTATAGTTTCCTTTAGGCAAAATATAATTTTGATAAAAAAATCCATTACTTAAGTCTTTGCAATTTCTAGCATTAAAGCATAGCTAGAAAGTTGACTAGATAATTTTCTAACTTTGAAAATGATAATATTGAGATAAAAAGAAAATTAAGAAATAAATACTACATTAAACTTAAAGATTCTACCAATTGAGCATTTAGAATTTCAATTAGTCAATTTTTATTTAATGGACTCCCTTAAATTTCAAAATTAACTTAAGTAAAGAACTTACTAATTTATGAGAAAACTTTGACAAAGAAGTTTTCAAAACAAAATGGAAGATAGTGCAAAATTATAATACAAAATAGCCAAAGTCACAGTAATGCATGAAAGAAAAACAAACACACAAACAAACAAAAACAAATAAAAACTAACTAAGCCCTCCCCCATACTTAAAAATCCACATTGTGCCCAATGTGAATCCCAACAATATAGGAAAGGTTAGGGAACTTACCTTAATCTTCCGAATAGAGATGGTGGCGGAGACTGGATAGTATAGCCAGAATGGTGGAAAAATTGATTCAGTTTGTACTTCATTTGATATTGACGGTGCTTCATTTGCTGATTCCTAGTCTCCATTGTAGTCATTTGGCATTGCACAGCCCTTTGGTTCTCCAAAATCTCCTTTAAAATGTAAGTGTCCTTGTTAAAGGAACCCCTTGCATCACCTTGTTCATGCATTGTAGGTGGCAATTCAAAAGCAAGTGGCTCTTCATGTCTAGCCTCCTCCCTATTACCTTGCTCCTCATCATCAGATTCTTCCTTCACATTATGGATAGGATATACCAAACCCCTCCAACAAGACCTTGTATGTGCTGGAATAATATTAAAGGAACTATCCATAATTTCTCTTCTAAAAAATTGTCACACCCCCAACTCCAGTGGTGAGACGGTCTTAGGGCAAGGGTAGGCTTAAGGCCACCATAAACCTGTAGAACTCACAAATCATGAATCTCATCATCATTATATAAATCACAACATTATATATTATCAAACAATGATCATGCCCATACATATAATTAAACATCAATCATATCTCTTCTATTATCATTTCATATCTTTCTCTTGTTCCTTAATGATCAAAAGATACATCTCACATCACCAAGGAACAAGAGCATCCCAAAAGGTAACAATCATACATCAAAATATACTGGTGTCCTCGAATGACTAACTACGGAGCTCTAGAGTATAGTCCCATTACATATTGGGTCATAATACCATTAAATGAATGTACAAAATATCTCAAAAGTTATTACAATGAAGTTTCTTGGGAGAATAGATCAAGAAGCTGGATCTTCTTTATTAGCTCCTTCACGAGCTATGCTATCACCTGAAATCCACAGAAGAGGAGTGAGCCTTCAACTCAGTAAGATATGAACATTTTATATCAAAAGTCTGAATATCGAATCATGGTCATGAACAAATACTTATACATATAGGCATGAAGGAATCATAAACTTTTCTTGAAGGAAACATAGTACTTATAATAATTTGGCTATATCAAATCATATCATAAATCAATTCATGGTTCATATCTGAAATATAAAATGCCCACAAAGAATGGCATTATCAAATCTCATCTGATAGAACTGATCTCATGTCATAACATACATATCAGTAGCCTTGCTACCTTAACGTGCACATATGTTTGGCCAGGCATGTGCCTAGAGCTCATGGCCCCCTTTAGGTGGAACACTGATAAAAATCCTATCAGCTGGGCTCCCAAAGTGCACTATGGACCAATGAATTTACTCTCATTGGGAAGAGCGTTCTATCCATGGGTCAAGGGTTTCAATCTCATAAGAAGCATGAGCTTGATCCAAGAAAATTGATCAAGTCATTTATATTATATATACAAATATATACATATGAATGAAAAAATCAAAGATGCTAAATCACATTATTTCTAGAAACAAGGAACAAATAAATGTTCATACTTACCTTAACACAATTTCTCTTGAAATTTCCTCTAGCAAATTCCAACTCTAACTCTTCAATTAATATGATTTCCTCCTCCTCAGAAATTTCCCCAAATATACAAAATTAGGGTTTTTTCCAAATTAATAATATTTATCATGATTTCTTAATAATTAATTATCTTAGAGTCTCTATTCTTAATTTTTAACAAAAAATTTTATTTATCTCTTAAAGAAAATCTGTATTTAATTTTCGGAATTACTGTTCATATTACTATTCATGACAGCCTCAACATTCTGATTTCTCCCACATTAATTACCATTATTGACTTCAGATTACTTGCAATAAATTATATATACCCAATATTAATTATCCTGACCCATAGACTTATATAAATCTAAAGAAAGTAGCTTAAGAAGAAAATTTACCTTGTTTTCCTCAATACTGAAATTCCTGTGATTCTTGCTCCAATCTGATGATTTCTGCCTTAGAAAATAAAATGAGGCTAATTCTGAGAAGAGGCTGAATTTAATCAAAGAAAGAAAAAAAAAATTGTGAAATGCTACTGGGGGTGCTGGGGTTAAATAGACCACTGCCCCAGAAACACGCTTGCCAGCTCGCCAATCAGCCTCGGCAAAGCTACCTTCGCCTAAGCCAGCTCGACATTCCCACTTCGCATTTTCCAGCTCGCACTTTTCAGCTCGCCAAACTGATCTGGCAATGCCACTTCACTAATCCAGCTCGCATATGTTACCTCGCATAGGCTGCCTCGCCAGACTCTCCTCACGAACTCGTCCTCGCATATGCCACCTCAGCAATGCTTCTTCGCCTCTTCGCTTCTTCGTGAACTGCCACTTTGCACCTTCCCTCTTCGCATAATGCCTCTTCGCATAATGCTTCTTTGTATAATACCTCTTCGCATAATGCTTCTTTGTATAATGCCTCTTCGCATAATGCCGCCTCGCCTTCCTCTTCGCCTTTCCTCTTCGCCAAACCTATTTGCCAAACTCTCTTCGCCAAATCCTCTTCACCAAACCTCTTCGCCAAACTCTCTTCGCCAAATCCTCTTCGCTAAGCCTCTTCGCCAAATCCTCTTAGCATATGCCACCTCAAATATGCCTCTTTGCCAATTGCCACTTCGGCAATCTCACCTCCCCACTTTGCCACTTTGCATTGCCAGCTCGCAAAATGCCACTTCGCATTTTGCTGGCTCGCCATATCAAGACTTCTTCTAAGTTAAAACCTTTTCTGGACATCTCACACTTAACCAGCTCGCGAGTGAGCTACAAGTGTCCAAACTTACTGATTCTTCTTGACACTTAAAATAAACATGCAGGGGAAAAACATATCAAAATTTCAAATCCTAAAGACTAACACACAGACCATGGTGACTCTCCAAAAGTTACCTAGACCTACTGCCTTAGAATCTCTCCGGACAGTCTTGAGAAAAACCACTCTCCACTGAGATATACTTATCCAAAAATTCTGAAATTTTATAGCCATCATAAAAACACATAAAGGAACATTTTTTATGTTCACACCTTTAGCTAATTCTATCTCAATCATTCCTAGTAAATTCAAATAAACACTGACTTCCTGCAGAAATACTCAACCAGACCAGCTTTGCTCAAATAAACATAATTCATCACTCACACAGAATTTTGCCAAACCATTTTACAAACTTATAGTTAAGACATAAACTCACAACTTTAATGTTTTACACTTTACCAAATTATGTCTTTAAGATCATACAATTAATCTCACAAAATTCTGAAACTACAAAGATCAAAAATTTCTAAAATTCTCAACATTCACATTTGAAATTAACTAATTCTCCAAACATACAAAATTAATAAAAATACTACAAAAATGGCAGATATTACAAAAATGATTGCTTAGTAAAATAAGAAAACTTAACAATAGAAGAGAAGTTAGCAAAATCAATGTTAAAATTTTTAGCAATGATAGTGATAACATGCCCATGTGTCAATGGACTATCCTTACATGCAGCACACATAAGATTAAAATCCAATAGGTCCAACAAACTTACTTCTTATTATGTATGCACCACATCAAAAATAACTCTTGAGCAAACACTCTATTGAATTCAGACTTGTTAAATACCACACATGCAAGCACCTTGTGCATTAACCAAAACTGAATGTCTTTAATGAACATGGCCTTCCCCTTTTTAGGTTCAAATGGAGTTTGTAAATCAATTAAAAAGGTCCAAAATTCATTAATTTTAAATCTTTGAGAACATCACATATTCCATTCTTTTTAAAACCAAACACCCTATGCATATTATTATAAGTAAGTTGGTGTTTATTCCTTAACATACGAAATTCCAGAATTTATGAGTTATTTTCATTAATGTCTAAGGTGGGGTAAAATTTATGTGTTAACTCTCTATAGGAATATTCTTCCATGGAAACAAATTTTCTAAGACCACATGTAGTCAAAAGTTGATGAAATGCATCTTCCATTTCTATACCTTGAAGTAAAGAGGAGGGAACATACTTGCAAGACACAAGGTCTCTAACCTTGATTGTAGAAAATTTTGAACCTTCTTCATGGGATTGAATAGTAAATGGTGCTTAATATATGGAAGCCAAGTCCTCCTCTTGATGCTCCTTATATGGTCTTGAAGATGTTGAGCTCTTTGTCTTACCCATTATGAGAGTTTGTAGAGAATAGAAGAAAAAGTGTATAGAAGAAGTAATTAGGAAAGTAGAGGTTTGGAATAAATAGAAATAAAAAGTAGAAGAAAATAAAATAAAATAAATGAAAGTTGGTTGTTCTCTTGCGTGAAGAATGGGAAAAAATTGTAAAAATTATGGTTGAGACTTGTATTTTAATAGGTTAGGGAGAGTAAGGTGTAAGGTTGATGGGAAAGGTCATGACTCTTGGGAAGAGTTGTGTTTATTTGGGGAAGAGAGACATGTCTTTTCTCTATTTTTGAATTTTGAAAAGAGAAAATCAAGAAGAAAGAAATGTGGAATTGGTTTAAAATTATAAATGATAAATAAAAGAATGTAGTAATTTAATAAAACTGAGAATTAAAATAAAATGAAAATTAAAATCTGAGTCTGTTGCGCATGCTGAGTCGGCACTAGGTGAGCGAGTCGGCATCGAGAGCCTCTATCACGAGTCAGCACTAGGTGGCACGACTTGACACTTGGAGCCTCTATAATAAGTCGGCACTAGGAGGCATGAATCGACACCTATAGAAAAAATTGTAAAAATTATTTTGAAAGAAAAATGAGTTAGAATACTTACCTTGCTACATTTTTATGGTCTATAGCTTGACCATTTCTTTATTGCACTATGGCGTAGAGAGAGATATTAAGCTTGTTGGGTTAATTGCTTTACCAACTAAATATGGCTTGAGATGGTGACCATTAACTTTGAAGGATTCACCTTTGTCATTAGCTATTTCAATTGCTCCATAAGGATGAACTTTTATGACTTTAAAAGGACCTGACCACCGTGATTTTAATTTATCAAGAAATAACCGTAACCTAGAATTGTAAAGCAAAACAAGTTCTCCTTTATGAATTTCTTTATTGATTAAATTCTTGTCATGCCATAATTTTGTACGATCCTTATACAATTTTGTATTTTCATAAGCATTCATCCTTAATTCCTCTAGTTCATTAAGTTGAAGTAACCTTTTCCGCCCTACCTTCTTCAAGTCAAAATTCAAAGCCCTTTGTTCCCAATATGCCTTATGTTCAAGTTCTACGGGTAAGTGACATGACTTACCATAGATTAATTGATAAGGTGTAAGGTCAATGGGGGTTTTAAAAGCTGTTCGGTATGCCCATAGGGCATCATCCAATTTTAATGCCCAATCTTTCCTTGAAGAAGAAACTATCTTTTCTAGAATCCATTTGATCTCTCTATTGCTTACCTCGACTTGCCCACTAGTTTGTGGATGATATGGGGTAGCAATCTTATTAGTAACCCCATATCTCCTCAAGAGACTCTCTATCACTTGATTACAAAAGTGTGAGCCTCAATCACTTACCAATGCTCTAGGAGTTCCAAACCTTGGAAAAATTGTTTTCTTAAGCATTTTCTTGACCACCTTTGCATCATTGGTGATGGTGAGGATAGCTTTAACCCAGTTGGATACATAGTCCACCATCACCAAAATGTACTTGTAACCCAAGGAACTAGGGAAGGGACCCATGAAATCCATTCCCCATACATCAAATAGTTCCACCTCAAGAATACCATTTAAAGGCATCCCATTTCTTATAGAGATGTTACCCATCCATTGGCATTTATCACATGTAAGCATAAAATCTTTAGCATCTTTGAATAGTGTAGGCCACCAAAAACCACATTAAAATATCTTGGATGTTGTTTCAGATGTATCAAAGTGTCCTCCTACATTTATGGAATGGCAATGCCTCAAAACATCTTGGGTCTCATCTTGGGGGATACATCTTCGAATCAAGCCATCAACACATCTTCTATAGAGCAAAGGTTCCTCCAAATAATAAAACCTGCTATCATGTAAAAATTTATTCTTTTGTCTATAGTCCATCCCATAAGGATCAAATGGCAAGATATCGTTAGTATTTATACTATGCCTCATATTGTCTAATTTTAAACAAAAGAAAATTAAATTAATAAAATAAAATAAAAGAAATAAACAAAGACTAAAACAATTGTTAGACCTTAAGGTCTTCTTCATTCTTATTTTGATGGTTACAAATACCAAATCAATAGACTAATGAGTTTGTTTGATTATGTGCAAGAACTTCTCTAAAAGTATTGCAGGATGCTGCTTAGTCATGGGCGCGACCACTTGAAGTCACGGGCGCGACTCTAGACACAAGCTTGGTCACAGGTGTGACAGAATCAATCACAGTCTTGGAAAGCTTCAGGTTGTGGGCGCGACACTCTCCAGTCAAGGGCGAGAATTGATTTTGAGATTTCCAAAAACACCCAGTAACTTTCAGGAAAACAGAGTCCCTCTAGTAGTAGGCGCGACACAAGGAAGTCGCGGGTGCGACTAATCCAAGTCGCAGGTGTGACAAAGTTATTCGCGGGCTCGAAATTAAAAACAAGACATCTCAAAACATCCAGTAGCTTCAAGATGAATAGTGTCATTCAGTCTCGGGCGCGACATTGTACCGTTGCGAGTGCAACCAGATAAATTCGTAGCATTGTCCAAGCTCAGTCGTAGGCGTGAAGAAGCTTAACCTAGTTTAAATGCTGGATCTCGCAATGAGTCGCGGGCGCGACAGTTTCAGTAGCTGGCGTGACTCAGATAAATTCAAATTTATTCTTCTTCAAGCCAAAAAGTGAAGAAGTTAGTCTAGGGCGCGACGGTTCTGGTCACGGGCGTGACTCACCTATAAAATAGCCATTGGAGTGAAAATTCCGGTGCATTTATTGCGAGAATTTGAGTCTATACAACTCTTTCTTCAACCAAGACTATAAATATGAGTTGGTTTGTATTAAATGACAAGAGAACAACCTTAGAATAAGTTCATAATCATTTATTGCAAGATCATTCATATTTATTATGCAAAAATCAGTTTTTACTTACATTTATTGTAAATCTTCAAAGTTGTTGAAGATCTTTGTTTATAAGAGAGTGTGGTAAAAAAGGATATTCTTTCTTCTCATCTCTTGTAAATTTATTGGGTTATGTGTGAGCCTAGTTTGAGAAAAACACTTTGTAAAAGGTTAAAGTGTGAACCAAAACACTTAGGTTTGATCTTGAACCTGTAAAAGGATCAAAGACAGTGAAATACTCAAGTGTGATCTTGAGGAGTGGACGTATGCTCGTTTTGGCAGAACCACTATAACTCTTTGTGTTGATTTTTCTTCTTCTCTTCCTTCATCAAATTTTTAATTGGTTATTATTTTTAAAAGACAACCAATTCACCCCCCTCTTGGTTGCCAAAGGGACTAACAATTGGTATCAGAGCTTGTCTCCACTTTTTCTAAAAAGATTTAATCATCTTGGAGCAAAGATCAATGGCAACACAAGCATCAACCATTCTTAAAGTAGGGTCAATAGTGAGACCACCATTCTTCGATGGCACTAACTATCCCTATTGGAAAAATAGGATGGAAATCTTCATGGATAGTGATGGAATTGACTTATGGGATGTAATAGAAGAAGGGCATGGAGTTCTTACTATAACTATAAATGGTATCAAAGTCAAAAAGCCAAAAAGTGAATGGACTAGCGCCGAAAAGAAAGCCAATGGAAGAAATCACAAAGCAATGAATACTCTCTATTATGCACTAAGTAGAGAGGAGTATGGCAAGATATCTCATCGCGTCTCAGCAAAACAGATTTGGGATACTCTTCAAACCACTCATGA
>CANXYC010924622.1:0-16918 GCA_948193065.1 Aleurites moluccanus | reverse complement strand
ATTTTCTTATTTTTTGTATATTTGATTAAAAAATATTTTTGCATATTAAAATAAAATTATTTTATTTTGTTAAATATGAAAAAAATAATTTTATTTAAACAAATATATAAAAAATAAGAAAATAAATTACTTTTAAAAATTAATTATTTAATTAAACACAAATTAATTTATATTAATTTTAAATTAAAATATATAATAAATCAATAAATAAAATTATACATGAAATTATTCACATATATTTTTAAATATTCTAATTTGAATTATTAAATGAAAAGTAAGAAACTATAAAAAAAAAAAAAAAAAGAGAGAAGTTGATGATATTTTGATTAGATATATAAAAATAATTTTCAAATTTTATAAAAAATAAGAAAATAAATTAAATAATTAAAAAATAATTTTATTTATTTTAATTTTAGAAAAATAAATAGTTCAATAAAAATTAATTATTTTAATTTAATAAAAAGTAATTTTAAATTAAAAATGATATTTATTTTAATTTTAATTAAATAAAATAATTAATTTTAATTTAGTTATTATTTTATTTTATTTTTTTATATATTTAATTTTAAAAAATACTTTTTTGTAAATAAATAAAATTTTAGATATTAAATTATAATTTACTAATTACTTTTTAATCTTTGTGGAGTCCAAGAACAGAAATCACGGTTAAAATGATCGAAATTATAGGTTTTAATAATGTTAGGGTTAAAATTATATCTCGAAAAACGTTAAGAGTCAATTTGCTCTTAAAACTAAACAGTATGGTCAAAATTACACCTTATCTCTTAATATAATAATAGAATACAAGATAATTTATATAAAAAAAAAATTAAATTGAAATTTTCATTCATACAATTAAAAAGAAAAAGGAAAAATTACTATTTCTTTTCTATTTTTTATTAAATTTATTAATGAGTCCGTAACTTTTAGAAACACATTAAAATGTCTTTAATATTTCATTCCGTTATCTTCTTAATTCATTTGTCCAAAATTTTAATATATTTTATTAATTAAAAATTAAAAAGACGACTAACATCTACGTGTATTATTAAATAACTAAAATTTCATTGTCTTCAACGGGTGATTTAAACTAACATCTACGTGCATTATTAAATAACTAAATTTCATTGTCTTCAACGGTTTATTTAAAATTTGTATTTTTAATTTTTAATTAAAGAATTTTAATCTAAAATATACCAAAATTTTAGATGAAAGACTAAATAATTGACGAAAAGAGACATTATGAATGTTTTAATGTATTTCTCTAATAATTTAGTTAAAAGGTAGATAAAAAAATTTAGATATGCAAGTGACTCGTTAAATTTATTATTAATTAATTAATAAAAATATCATAGTTTTTAATTTTTGGTTAACAGTTCAAAGTTGTTGAGCCGACGTGTTTCCATGTGTTCCAAATTTCTTCATTTGACTTTCTGGTTTGTTCTCATCATCAGAAATATATAAAAAAAAAAATAAAAAAAAGGGAGGTTAGTTCTATTAAGTGAATTAGAAATCATTAGAAAATAGAATCACATGAAATTTTCTTGATAAATTTAATTTAGAATACAAATTCGAGATGCCACAATTTTTACGACTAATTCAAACATCATTCAACCATAGGTAAATAAAAGAATTAAAATACAACACATGCAAATGACAACAATGATATCCTCAGCTCCAATTGTCTTAATGGAAGATTTGTTTTTGTTTTTTTTTTTTTTAACATTTTCAGATTTTGGAGTATTTAGTAAAACTAATCAATTTAATATTTTTTTGGTTGAAATAATAATTATGTTATTTAAGAAAAATAATTTCAATAATTTAATAAAATAATGAAAATATAAAGGAGAGACAATTAATAATTGTATAATTGGAGAAAATTCATGAGACTTTCTTGTTTTAATTGAGTTGTATTAAGGGTTCACAGTGAATTCTTACCTTTTACTTTGGTTACGAATGAATTAATAAAATATTAACAAGTAAAATCCCTTAGTGTATGATATTTATAAAAAATATTGTGATGGTAGATGAGACACGAGAGAGTTAATAAAAAATTAAAATTGTGGAAGAACATTTTAGAGTTCAAGCATTTCAAATTAAGTAGAACTAAGATAAAATACATGCATTGCAAGTTTAGTAAAGGACAACATGCAAATAAGGAGAGAGCTAGCTTGGATGAAGAGCTATCATCCAAATCATTGATTTTAAATATCTAAACTCAATTTTTCAAAGATATGGAAATTGTGAAAAGAATGCTAGCCATAAAATAAAAACTAGGTAGTTGAAATAAAAGCTGTCCACTAGAGTGTTATGTGACCATAAGTGTCACCATTCGAACTTGATGGCATGTTACTGATATTAGAGAACGTGAATGCAAAGGCTACTAGAATTCATAGTAAGTCTGATTACTTGCTAAATGACAAAATTGCAATATGATAGTTATAGTTATAAAACAAGAGTTATGGGTCCACTTGTTAAATATAACTTATATAAACATCTAAGTGATGCCACTTAGGGCCATCAATTCACACATATCAAATTATTATCAATCAGTTTCTGCTTAATCGAACAACATAACAATAATAGATTGAGGAAACTCATCATCCTCCAACTCAACAACTCAAACTAAATAAAAATAAAAATAATGAAAATAATTACATAACTGAATATAATAAGATATCTTCACTGTCTGAGGGAAGAAAGGTAGAAAAACTCAATTAAAATTCACTTCTCAGCTCAATCCGTGACCTAGAATAGTAGGGAGATAGGGATGAGCATCTCAACACAGTGGGTGATACTAACCAATATACAAACCTGATGCAACTTGATTACTCTACTATAAAAAGTATTCATGCAGCATGTCATACAAACAAATAATCACATAATCAAATAAGAATGAGAATTAGTTTATAACAACCACGCTAAACCTCAATTTGGGTAACCGATCCCCTATATTTGGCTTTCTTATTCTAAATATTGTCTCTTATATCCAAACAATAGGGTTCCTACCACCTCTGCACTAAATCAAGTAGCGCCAAACCGATTGACAGCAGTATCGAACGATGAGTAAGACTCAAACCGTTATATTCCAGTCTCAAACCGTTATATTCCAGTCATAACTCATAAAATCATAATTATCAAATCATAGGCCTATGTGATCCTATGTCATCCTAATCCTATCCAGCAACTACAAGTATTATGTAATACAAAATATAATGAGACATTACACAAACTCGTGTCAAAATGCCTAATTATTATGCATAATGCATTGCGATGTATCTATAGACAACATATGTTGATGTATGAAAAGTAGAAAATATATTAGGAAACATCACCTACAATGCGACGGCAGAACCTCTCTAAAAATGGAACATTTTCTAACTATAACAAAAAAAAAAAAAAAAAAAAAAAAAAAATGAAAAAACCAAAAGAACCAATAAAAAAAAGGACCCCCAATGGGGGCACAAAAACAAAAAATCCGACGCCCCAACCCCTCAAAAAATGTAAAATTTTATAAAAAAAAAAAAAAAAAAAAAAAAAAAAAAAAAATACTTAATTAACCTACATAAACCAATAATTCAATGGCCCCCTCTTGGGTCTCCACATCAATATATATCAAAAAATATTTTTATCCTAAATATCGAATCACACCCGAAAACTGCATATGTATCCTCATCAAGTGAATCCTATATTTATATATTTTATAAAGGGAAAATTAGATCCATATAACTTTCAATCAATTACAATAATTCAATTATCTCATTAATTCTCGCAAACAACTTTACAAAATTAATTTCAACTTCAAAATGTTCATCAATTATTCATTTTTATAAAATCAAATTAAATTATTCACTTCGTTTTATATATATATATATATATATATATATATATATATTTCATAATTTCATCTTTAATAATTTATATAATGTTGTACAAATTTTTAAATCATCTATTTAATATCGGAAATTAATCAAATATAGGCAATGTATAAATTTTTTGGGTATTTAAATGCCGAACTAACTAAAATGAGAGATTGTTTTAGGCTTACCGAAATCAAATTCTCATGAACTAGTTTCGGAATTGCCACGTACACGTGAAAGGCAGCAAGTTTTCGAATCACGGTGGTGCATGGAGTCCACTCACCGGTGTTCGGCCGACAACGCACCACTTCCGATGGTGGTAATTGGCGGAGCAATTTACATCGTTGCATAGCTCTCGATCCATAGGTCTCAAATCTATCGGCGGTATCAACCCACTCTCCCTATATTTGCCGGAGAAAGCCTCGAAAGGTGCGAAGGCCGAAATCTTCTTTCTTCGTTTCCGGCAACATTCGACATCCCCGCTGGTCAGCACAGGTCTAGAAATATTCTTGGAATCACAAGCTTTCCGTCATTACCAAGCTTGCTCGGAAACATGGCCGAAATTAAAGTTGGAAATTTCTGCCTGCAAGATGCGTTTAACAGCTTTAGGTGGCGCATTATGGTATTGGTGGCTACTAACTCGTTGGAGGACGGCCTTCCTTATGAGGGAGGCAGCGACGGCCACCGCCAATCAGAGATAAGCAGATCGAGTTACTGCCCTCTCTCTCTCTCTCTCTCTCTCTCTCCCTCCCCCCAAAATGCCTCTGCCCAGTCAGCTCAAGGACAGCCTTTGTTTGATTGTCTCTCCTTCAGCCAATCAGAGTTGTCCAACCAACTTTATATAAAATTTTTAAAACAATTTATATAGTAAATATAATTTATTATAAAATATGCACAGGGAAGGTGGAGCAGTATTATTTTATATATTATTTTATACTATTCTCTTAAATTTCAAATATTGCTTTAAGATTTTAATACAACATTGTAAGTAATAGATAAATAAATATTAAAGTTTCAATATTTAAGATAACATGTAGTCTTAAGAAATTATTTTTATTTAAATACTTTTATATCATCCTTTAAATATTTTAATGTAATTATTTCTTAAAATAATTAAAAATTATATTTAAAAGCAAATAATATATATTTTTAAATATTATTACAACTCACAAATTCAAAAAAAAATAGAAATTTTCATATTCATTTCTTAAAATAAATAAATTCTTATAAAAATTTAAAACAATAAAAAATTTAGGCCATTAGAATAAGATTCCTAATAAATTGAAAGAAAAATTCTACCTATACGATCGACCATGTTATATCGTAGTAAGTGTTGGACAATGAGATAATAGTATGCATCAAAAATGAATGTTATTAAAATGAAAATGTTAAAATAAATGTGTAATCATATTATAATAGATAAGATATATAATGAAAATATTAGATATGAAATATATTTAATATCAATTAAAGATAAAATGAGAGAAGAGAGATTAAGATGGTTTCGATATGAGAGATAGAAACATAAGAAAACTCCGGTTAAGAAAATCGAACATGTTACAATAAAAGAGATGAACAAATAAAGAAATACATCTAAATTAATTTGGAAGACATGAGTATAATATGATTTACATATTATTATTATTAAAAAATGTAAGCCAAAGACTTGAAACTGAGAATTTGTATAGCTAATCCAAATTTATAGCTAATCCAAATTAATTTTGAAATTAAGGTTGAATTGAGTTTAGAATGAAAATGAAATCAACATACATGGGCATAATAAAAAAAATCTGCATTCCTATTTTGATCAACCAATTACAAAAATGTAATTTTCCCTAAATAAATCCCTCCCAGTTTCGTCACATTCTCAATGAAATTTAAATTTGGAACCAAAATCTTCAAATAGAAAAATTATATCTTTATAGCTGAATTTTTTTTTTCAACAGTAGATAATAAATTGATATAGATGAGAAAACCAGACACTTATCCAAAAAATGAATTTCTTTTTTTTTTTTAATTGAGTAATTCACATCTCTGATTGTCAACAAGGTTACTTTACATATCCAACACAGCATACAAGATGGCAATCCAACTCTAAAACGACTAGTAGTCGTCGCATATGCGCTATCAAGGAGTGAGAACATTTTTTGGAGTCTGCTAACATTCAAAATGGTAAATGGTAAAAGTTTGATCTTATACATTAACATCTAGGAGTCTACTGCACCTTTAATGAAAAGCACTTATTCTGTGCAAATTCTTGTATACAATCCCCACATTGTAAATGTCTAGTTTCCGAGTGAAAATGGGAAAAGAAATATGTTGACAAGCAATTTATGAAAATGGGCACGTGCACATTAAGGTTTTCTTGGCAGTTGGACCCAATACCAATTCAAGAATCTAGACTGCATAAGCTCCTAACAGAAGCTACATAACCCTGCCCCACTAATTTCCTCAGAAAATATTTCTACACCTCAATGCGTTGAACATAGGACAATAGTTCCAAATGTTTGTTTTCCATGCAATACAGAATGGCCCTGTTCATCTAAAATGCACGGGATTTTTATTGTTTATGCTCATGGATCAAGTTGAAGCATGCCCCCGAGTAATTATTATCTTTCAATGACTTCCAGGACAAGGGAAACTCGGAAAGCTACTGAAACCCAATATGCCAAACAGGGCAAAAGTTACCATCGTCCATATGCCCAGTGCCGGTTATGGCTTCCCGGTCTCATGTGTGGATTTTTGTGTACAAGCCCCTGTTTAGGGAGATCATGTAACTCCATGACCTGTATCGTCCGCTGTCTCTTGGCTGTTCAATAAAAAGAAATTACAAGTGTGCTATTAGTATGCTATATGCTGCTAAATTTTCCATGGAAAGTTTGAATTAATAGCAGGCTGTCATTTAATTTTGAAGATTAAAAAACTTATAGTAAGCCTCAATCTAGCACCCGTTTGCCACATTTGATGCAAACAAACTGTTTGAAGTAAATTTTAATTCAAACTAATTGTTTTGTTAACAAAACAGAAAATAAAAACTTCAGGCATGGAAATATCTAAAATCTGAAAGTGTTTTGAACTAACCATTCTCAGCTTGTTGATAACGCTCCTGAAGTTTCCTTTTTGTGGCTTCAAGTTTCATCTGGACTGCAACTTCATCTGAACACTTCAATTTCTAGTTGAACAACAGATTGTGTCAGATAAAAGTTTGTGACTACATATCAAAAACTGCTGTAAATTTTGATACTTACATCTTGTTGACCACTGAGTGGCTTTAGCTGGCTAATAACCTTATCCCTTTTTCGCAGTACCTTTGATTCATTATTTGGTTTTTGCTCAATACTTTGTTTTGGAGGTCTCCCCGGACCAGAATCAGTTTTTGAGGGTTTATTTGGCTTCACAACAGCTTCTTGCCCCCTCATTTGTTGACTTCTATTATCCTTCACACAGACATTTGACTCATTAGGAGTCTGCTGTTTTCGTTTGGTAACAATCTGATTCTCCACTGATGGTTTTCTTCCATTTTGACGGTTCTTGATGAATTCCCCACAATTTCGAGGATCTGTAACAACATTCCCCGTTCATAATCATGAATCTCAGGAGTGGGGAATTCAAAAAAAGAACCGAATACCAAAGGCTATCTATGAGAAGATAAGAGAGAGCAAATTGAACTCACTTCCAAAGTCATCCATGCCATCAAAGAACTTCGCATGAGCCAGTGATAGTGACACCAAAAAGTAGAACCAGTTAGTCCACTACTGGAAGGTGTGAAGAAAATTTATTATCCCAATAGAACAAGAACTAAAAAAGAAAACAATGTATACCTGTGAGAGCTCTATTCCAGTAGTTTGAGTGGCAAACAAAGCCCCTTCATCTAATGGAGGAGATGGAAGCCCATCCTCTTCATCATCAACAATAGATGGATTCACAGACTCGGGAGTACTTTCATCACCTACAAACCCATAAGGATTCAGATTCTAGATATAGTTCAACTACTAAAAGCATCCCTATATGACAAAGTAAAATACTGAATTGGTAAAGTTCCTACCTTTGAATGCCTTTGTAGCACTATACCACTCATCCACCAAAACCTTCCATCCACTGACACCCAAAAAAGTGAGTTTAGATTTATGTGATGACCAAAAAAAAAAAAATGAAAATTCAGCATTGCAGTAAATAGAAACTAATTCAAAAATGAAAATGGAAAAATCCCAGCATGATCAAATACTTAATTAGTTCATCCAAATGGATCTAGAAACATCAGCAAAATTATTTTCTAGCCTATATGCAGTGATGAGCGTCTCTGCAACTCGCAAGCACAACTGTGCACGCTTGAGAAAGAACATTTTCTACAAAATACTGAAGGAACTAACCATTTCCATATCTCCTTCCCCTGAAACCCATTTTGGTGAAACCTACGTCTAAGTCTGGCCTTTTAGACCACTGTAACTAATATAGGTTAAGAAACATGTTGCCAATTATACATAGTAATCAAGAACTTGACTCGTACATACGCCAAGTTGAAGGGGCAGTTATGACATGGCCCGAGCAAATGGAAGACACATAACCCAGGAAACAAAAGTAGATGTTGAACTCAAACCTCATTAACAAATACAAAAGGAACACTAAATACATAATCACGAAAACACAAGTGGATTTATAGAATAACAACAGCTCCACTCTTAATTCTGTAGTCGGAAAAATAGATATAGAGCTCATATAAATGGTAAAATCAGCTCTGATTGGAATAAATCAAGCTGAACATTGTTAGACCATATGGAGATTTTTAATTACCAAATTGATCATCAGAATAACACGTAAATCCCAATAAGCAAATGATTATAAATTGATACACAAAAGTCAATTAAACATCACAAAATGTTAAGGGCACAGGCAATAATCTTATAGTCATACTCTATAAGAGCTCGAGCAAGACGTTGAATCTGCTTTGATCCATGCTTCCGGAGACCATTGACAGCCTTTCCAATCTCAGTTGCCTGGTGAAAGACAGCTTCAGTATTTAAGAACATATTACATAAATTCAAAAAGTAGAGAGAGATGATTTCGTACTCCAATACAATTTTCCAAATCAATCCAAAGAGTAGAAGAGGAAAACTGAACCAAACCTTAAGTGTATCCACAGTCAAAGCCATCAATTGAAGCCTCCTCAGCGATTCAAACAAAACAGAATCAGACTGTCACAACGAAAAAGCAAAACCACGGATCAATACCAGGAAACTCAAAAAGGCACAAATAAACAGCAACGATCTCCTGCCAAACAACAACAATTCTGGAAAAATCTCTACAACCCACCTTACAATATCATATATGTCAATAATTCAACTAGTCTAAGGCACAAAACAATTTAAATGGTATCAATAAATGTTGAACCAATAAAGAATATCTCATCCCAGCTGCCCTGAATATTCATACATGTCAACAATTCAACTAGACGAGGACAGAAAACAATTTAAATGGTATCAATAAATGTTAAAACAATAATAAAAGTAGGAGAATACCTCATCTCGGCTATTGAGAAGAATGTCCTTGATCCTCAGCACTTCACCAACTACCTGAGACTCCTCCTCAATCTCATCAGTCAAGGCCTCTGCCTCTCCATAACTGAGATTACTTAAAAACTGATCATTCACATTCACCTCTCCAATATCAGTATCAAAATCATCCTCCCTATTGCTACTATTGACCTTGCTTTCCTTACTAGCGCCACCTTCAAAGTCAAACCCAATAATATCAATATCTTCATCGTCATCTACAACACAATTAACCTCATCTCTCCTCTCGTCAGCTCCATCATCACTTTCACCTTCATAAGCCGGCACCGCCAGCTCGACCCGATTGCAACCAGAGCAGCGGCTTAATCTAGAAGAAAACAAACGCTCTGCGATTCGATCTCTACACAAACGAAACTCTTTGGGACAATCAGAAGCCGCAACAATAATCGCATGATCGAT
Organism: Aleurites moluccanus; assembly: GCA_948193065.1. Classification (NCBI taxonomy): domain Eukaryota; kingdom Viridiplantae; phylum Streptophyta; class Magnoliopsida; order Malpighiales; family Euphorbiaceae; genus Aleurites; species Aleurites moluccanus. Next base: position 7,089 of record CANXYC010924622.1, on the reverse strand, counting down.
GATGCTGAAAATATCAGAATTTGCGGTCCTAAAATAGTTTCTCCAATAATCAAGCGACACAGATTTCATTCTGATTCAACAGATGAAATCTAACTCAGACCGGATCGAGCACAGGAATTACTTTCAGTTGCAATAATCAGAAAAGGAAATTATATTCATCAGACCACTAAATAGGAAATGAAAAATGAAGTTTAAAATTGCTGATTTCCTATGAAAATCAATTAGGAAAATTTGGTGCGCTAATGTTTATTGAATTTTAAGTTTCTTTATTTATTTTTCTGTTACGTCAAGATAGGATATGAGGATATGACGGAAATGAACCCAGAGAAAATCAACCATCCTACACAAACAAACAAATTTATTTTGGTTAAGCCAGGTTCTTGTTTTCCCGGATTCATATAAAACTTTCCTGGAAAATAATACCCCGAGATTTTCTAGAAAAGACAACTCTTTGAACGAAAACAATTAATTGTTATATAAGAAACCAGCAAATAAAACTAGGGATTTTTTTTTTTTTTTTTCCCTCAGCTCCTTTGTATTGCTCTTTCTCTCTCTCTATCTCTGTTTGGTTTCTATAAAAAAAATACCGGATGCTGTCAGTTTCTGCTACACACAAAGCCATAAAATTTTGTTGTTCATTTTAACAAAAACCCAAAAAAATAAAATAAAAACTCTCCTTGTACCGATAGAAAAATGGGGTTTTATTACTGTTTTGTAAAAGATTTTGGTTAGTTTGGCACTTTTTTCCTATAAAAAAAAAAAAAGTTATTTTTCTAAAATTAATTTTTTTACTAGTAATTAACTTCATATTTATATTTAATAAAATATAATTTAAAAATTATTTATAAATTCATAAAAATATTTTTATCTATTAATTTTTTAAAATTAGCTATGCGTTTAATCTAAAATTCAGCTATTTTAAAAATTTTCAATTTCTAACTTTTCCAAATAGTTAAATTTTAGCTATTTAAATAATTATTTTTATTAATTTTAATATTTATCAAATATTATAAATTGAGATAAAATTAATTTCTTAAAAAAAAAAATTAATTTTTCCTTCTCATATGCTGTAACAAACCAACACATCTATTTCAAAAAAAAAAAAAAAAAAATCTAGAATTTTGCTTGACGGGGTAGAAATAATGAGACCTTTCTGGGAGGAACTTTTTGCTTGTTCGGTCTGTTGTATTTTTTTTTTTTTTTTTTTTATTTAGTATAAAGACATTTTTTATATCACACTAAACACTTTTTTTTTTTATTATTTCTATAAATATTTATAATATTACAATGATTTTATATATTAACTAGTTTAGTGTTCATTTCATTAATTTTGGTAATAAATTTAATATTATGGATCAACTCTCATTTTCTCATTATGTTATTTATTTAATGATTATAATCGATTAATCAATAATTAATCATAAAAATAAAATATTATTTCAATATTGAATATTTTAAAAATATTTTAGATTTCCAAAAATTTAAAATTAAAGGGCAAAAATATAAATAAATTCTTGAATTATATTATTTAGCTCACTTAAACTCTTTTTCTTTTTTATAATTCAAATAAATCCTTAAATTTTTTAATTTAACTCAAATAAATCCCTAAACATTTTAATTTGATTCAAATAAACTCAATTTGGATGGAAATATTGAATTTTCATCTAAATTTAAATTTATATGAGCCGAATTAAAATTTTCAAAATTTATTTATATATTTGTCTTTATTTTCAATTTAATCTTATCAATTTTATTATTCCTTTTTATATGAATTTTTTATCTCACAATTATTATTTTTATCTATTTTAATTTGATAAATAAATAAATTATATTTTATATTTTATTTATTTTTTTAGTAATAAATAGTATCATAAATAATTTCTTGCATCATAATAAGTTCACATTTTTATTTTATTTAAATTTTTATATAAGAAAAAAATGTTTATAATACAATTTTAGTAATTAAACCTAAAATAATAAAAAAATTAATAAATTCATTTATCAACAAGATTAATATTTGAATCTTATTTAATTTTATTTGTTATAAATATTAAATTAAATGATATTTAATAATAAAAATTATAAAATTTTTTATTTATTGAAATATAAAATATAATATTTTTAAATTTTTAAATTTTATATAAAATATAAGATATATGCTTTAAATTTATTTATTTTAAATTAAAATATAAAATATATTTTGTTTATTTCTAAAATGAAAGACAAAAAAAAATATGTTGTAAAATGATAATTTAGGGAAAAAATAATAAAATAGATAAGATTAAATTGAAAATAAAGATAAAAAATATAAATAAGTTCTCAAATATTTTAATTTGGTTTAAATATGTCTAATTTGAATGAAATTTTAACCTCTTTATTTAAATTAGATTTCTTTGAGCTAAATTAAAAAATTTAAAGATTTATTTACACCAAATTAAAAAATTTAAAAGTCTATTTGAATTTATAAAAAGAAAAAAAGTTTAAATCAACTATATGATATATTTTAGAGACTTATATATACATTTACTCAAAATTAAATTATTTAACATTCCAAATTAATTATTAACAGTTCAAAAATTATAGTTAATTTTTCTTATTTATTATGATGTTCACTTTTCTAATTTGATAAATAAAAAATATGATATTATTATAGAGAAATTAAATGATTTGATATATACACGACCTAAACTCATTTATCAAATAAATTAATATTTAAAATTTTTATTTTATTATTTTAATAATAGCAAGAATAAGTTAATATTTATTTAACTTGATATATATATATATTCACTTGTAAAGCACTTAGTTTTTTGGAACTTGTAAAACCATTTTTTACAATGTCTAATGACCATGATATTATATTAAAAGGAAAATTCTAGAGGTGAATTGTGTTAATGACCGAGAGATGAGATCAGATAGGCATAGTAAACTTTAAAATATAAATCTATTTTAATTTAATTTTATAAAAATATTAATAACATATTAAATATGATTCATCTTAGGAAAAAAATACAATTTTATCTCTTTTATTTATTTTGAATAACAAATCAATTTTTGATATTTTTCGATATTTAATTTTAAACTTAACATTATTAAAATCTATAATTCTATTTTCTTGTTTTGTTAGTTTCTTTTCCTGGTTCTCATGTGAAATGAAAAGTAATTAAAAACTATAATTTACTCTCAAAAGTAATTGGTAAATTATAATTTAATTTTTAAAATTTTATCTAATTTAAAAATAATTTTGAAAATTAAATATATAAAAAAAATAAAATAATAATTAATTATTTTATTTAATTAAATTTAAATAAGTATTACTTTTAATAAAAATTACTTTTATTTGATTAAAATAATTAATTTTTATTTAATTATTTACTTTTCTAAAATTAAAATAAATAAAATTACTTTTTTAGTTATTTAATTTATTTTCTTATTTTTATATATTTAAAAAATATTTTTATATATTTACTTAAAAAATTATTTTTTATATTTAATTAAAATTAAAATAATTAAAAATATATATTTTTCTCTTATTTTATATATATATAAAAGATATTTTTAGTTATTTTACTAAAATTTAATAATAATAATAAAAAAAGTAAACGAAACGATCAAGTTTGTTGACAGAATAAAAAAACAAAAATTAACTATATTTCTTTTTTTAAATACTTTCACCCTTAAAATATCATATTCTTCTTCTCTCTTTTTTATTTTTTATTTAATTAAAATTAAAATATTTAAAAATATATATAAATAATTTTTAACTATTCATACATAATTTATTTATTTATTTTTTATATTTTAATTTAAAATTAAAATAAATAAAATTATTTTATTTAATTATTTAATTTATTTTCTTATTTTTGTATGTTTCATTAAAATTTTTTTCCTATATTTAAATAAAATTTACTTTCAAATATACATATCATGATGGGTTTGGATATTTGATTAAATATATTATGTATTTAAATATAATAATTAAATATACAAAAAATATTTTTATTTAAATATAAAAAAAAATTTTGTATAAATAATTTTATTTAAAGATACAAGAAATAAAATAATTTATTTAAATAAACAAAATATATTTTTTAATCAAATATACAAAAATAAGAAAATAAATTAAATAATTAAATAAAAATTAATTATTTTAATTAAATAAAAGTAATTTTATTTATTTTAGTTTTAAATTAAAATATATAATAAATAAATAAATTATATATGAATATTTCATACAAAAAATTATTCATATATATTTCTAAATATTTTAATTTTAATTAAATAAAAAAATAAGAAAATATAAAAAAGAGATAAGATTATGATATTTTAGGGATGAGAGTATTTAAAACAAAAAAACTCAATTAATTTTTATATTTTGATTTCGTTAATAAACTTGGTCATTTAGTCTATTTTTTATTATTTTTCTATTAAATTTTAGTAGAATGACTAAAAGTATCTTATATATATATATATATATATATATATATATATATATATATAAAAGAGAAAAATCATGTATTTTTAATTAAATATAAAAAATAGTTATTTAATTAAATATATAAAAATAATAAAATAAATTAAATAATTAAAAAATGATTTTATTTATTTTAATTTTAAAAAAGTAAATAATTAAATAAAAATTAATTATTTTAATTAAATAAAAAGTAATTTTTATTAAAGATAATATTTATTTAAATTTAATTAAATAAAATAATTAATTTTTATTTAATTATTAATTTATTTTATTTTTTATATTTAATTTAAAAATTATTTTTTAATTAGATAAAATTTTACGGACTAAATTGTATTCTACCAATTACTTTTAGGGACTAAATTATAATTTTTCAATTACCTTTTAACTCATGTGGGCCTAGGAATGAAGACTAACAAAAAAATAGGGCGGGATTGCAGATTTTAATAACGTCAAAATTAAAATTATATTTCAAAAAATATCAAAAAACTATATGCTTTCTAGAATAAATATGAGGGGTAAAATTATATCTTTTCTTTTCATCTTATTTTAGGAAAAGATTTTTAATAAATATATAATTTTTTTTAATTATATATGATTAAAAAAATTGAATTCTTTGAAATTTTTTTTAACTCTATTACTATTTTATTAATTGTATTATTATTAAAAAAGATTTTTTCAGCTAAAAACAAAGATGAAGCCATGTATAAATATAGGTAAGCTTAGACAACTACAAAACCAATCTCATTAATTTGAGAAATTTTTTTATGTAGCCCATTTCAATTTAATTTTTTATATAAAATTAATTTTTAATTTACTCAAAATTAATTATCTTCAAAGATTGGGTTTCTAACTAATTGACTGACTGAGTCGGTGGGCGAACGATTAATTTTTTTCTTTGAACATAATTTATTGAAATAAAAAAAAAATAGTTAATTATAATGATACCCCTGTATTTTTTCATATTATATTAATATATTCCTATATTTATAAAATTATACTAAAACACACTTATATTTTGTCACCATTATAATTTGAGATCCTTCTGTCTAAAATTAATTTTTTTAACCGTTTAACCTATATTAAATGACCTTTATGCCCTTTCTTATATACAAACATAAGGAAGGAAAATTACTTTCAAGAAAAATGTCTCATTCTCTTCTCTTTCTCAACTATTTCATTAGTCCCATACCCATTTGCATAAAGTTTCACGATTGCAGTTGTGAATTTTTAGAAAGTTATTTCGACTTTTTCTTAACGCATTATAGGTAAAAATTCGAGCAAAGTAATATGTCTTGGACTATATTTTTAGAGACAAAAATTATTGAGGTAAGTGATTGTGAACGATTTTTTAAATAATTAATGGTTTGGGGTTGCTAAATTTGTATTTGTTTGAAGATTTTGTATATGTTAAGTTCAGGAGCGACATTTGCTAGTATATCGAGCAAATCAGTATTGTTCGGTTTGGAAAAAATGGGTTAAAAAATATATATTTTTGTCATGCTCTATGGTGTTAGGTACTGGATATATTGGGATTGAGTACTGTTGTAATACCCTATAAATGTATAACAGGTTTTAGTGAATAAAATTCTCAGTATATAGATTAAAATTATCGAAATAACCAATAATAATTTTAGAAAATCAATTAGAGCGAAAACGGGAAAATTTTTCGAAAAACGTCGGTACTGATATCGCCGCTGTAAAAATAGCGGAACGGACGACGGATGAATTTTTAATTTGGATTGAGGATAATTGATAAGTAATATTCATGTGTGAATACAGTAAAAAGAAATTTGAGAAAATATTACAGAATGCTCACAAAACGAGCAAAAAAATATTTTTCGGTGAATAGTAAAATTTATTAGTCCGAGTTTCAGAACGACTCTGAAACTATTTTTATTAAATAATATTAATTAAAATATGATGTTTAAGTATTCACTTTGAGTTCTAATTCCCGACGGAACTTTCGGAATAAATTACCGAGCGAAAAAGGACTAAAACTAAATTTTGGGAAAATTTGAGGACCAAAGCGTAATTTGCCTATTTTGTCTTATTATATAAGGCAAAAATGGGCAAATTTTCTGCCATTTGCTCTTCTCACCAGTGACCATTTCCTCTCATTTCCTTTCTTCTTTCTTTGATTTTCTAAGTTAGATTTGTGAAGCAAAGTTATTCCAAACCTAAAACTAAAACCATACAAACTTTAAACTACCAAATTAAACCATAAAAATCGAAGAAAAATCAAGAACAAGCTAGGGTGAATTTCGGCCAAAATGAGGTAATTTTCATAAGTTGATGTTTTAATTGATTTTATGGTTTAATTAGCTTAAATGGATGATGAAATGAATGGGTAAATGGTTTAATTGTATCAAATGATGCATTAAACAATTTTCCCAATTTAAAACCCTAAAAGTGAAGTTGTGTGAAGTGAATTTTAGCATATGGATTAGGATAGGTAAATTGGCTTTAGAATAATTCAATTGGGTATTTATAGGTATTTAATTGACGTTCGTTTCGTTGCAGAAAATTCGTTCGAGGAAAATCGACGATTTTGGCCTAAACCGAGGATTTAGGGATTTGCTAGCAATCACTTGATTTTTGGTGATTTGGAGGCTTAG
>CANXYC010924564.1:0-15091 GCA_948193065.1 Aleurites moluccanus | reverse complement strand
CTTATATATGTTGTTAGATGGAATGACATTGAAATTGGATCAAAAGAATGACTTTTGCTTAAGTTGAATAAGTTTGATTATGTTTAATGTGAAATGAGAAACTAAGTGTATAAGAGTTATTAATGTGTTATATTAGTGATGAATATGTATAGTATAAGTTAAAAGTGGTATTGGATATGAGTTATTGCATAAAGGAATGGATATAATATGAATTGTGTAAAGTGTGCTTAATGGTGTATATAGTATATGTCTTAGTGAATTTGATGTGTTTTTGTGCAAATGATGTGTTTTGTAATGATTTTATACCTTATCGGAGTGTTATGTGTGTTAATAGGTGAATCGTCAAAAACTCCTGATTGGAGTGTTGAACAGCGAGCCAAGTAGGATCGGAGGCCTTGGATTGAGGAAAGTATAGTGCATGGTGCTAGAGGTGAGTCCTTTTGTATAATTATGCATGTTTTGCATCATTTTTATTATACTATATCATTTGAGTTATAAAAATGAAGTTTGTCACCTAAAAGTGCAGAAAGTACCAATTGGCCCGTAAATAAACTCACCGAAACTACTTAAATTGACCTTCACTTTGACTGGCTATAAAATGAAAACCAGAAAGCCAATCGGGCCACCACTTGGCCCAATCAACTAGTCCCGACCTAAACTTCGAAACGGTACCTCATAGTCCATCTAATTCTTTTGGTAACATAGTTAACCAGAAACTACCTAAAAATCCCAAAACGGACCTGTAATTTGGTAGCCAGTTGCGGCAGCGCAACTGGGCCCCGCCGGGCTAATTTTTGGTAAACTCCAAATTTCTTCTAATATTTCTCATAGATGTATATATGATTGTTTTACTGCTATATAAGTTATATATATGCTATATTTACTGTTATTTGGAGGCACATTCATATGATATTAGAACAGGGCTATTTCGATGGTATAACGGGTAAAGTCCATCGACTGTGTGCACACTATGTTTATAATATCATTCTTAACATTTAACTAACTACGGAACTCTAGAGTATACTCCTCATTTAACTAACTACAGAACTCTAGAGTATACTCCTCATACATATAAATGCCATAATATAAAATAATATTCATCAAAAGAATTACATAGAGTCTTCTTGGAGGAATGAATCAAAAAGCTTTGTCTTTTATTTTAGCTCCCTCTTGAGCTACACTATCATCTGAAATCCACATAAGAGGAGTTAGCCTTCAACTCAGTAAGATATAAACATGCAATGCAAAGGTCAAACCAAGAAACATGGGGTATGAATGTTTCATAAGGTTATGCTTACAAGAACATAAGTGCTCATAATCGAATAGCACTAACAAATCATATGATATAACTGTCATCATCAGAATGCATCAGTAGACTTGCTATCTTATCGTAACAGGTAGCTTTGCTACCTTATCATAACACATATGCTTGGTTGGACATATGCCTAGAGCTTATGGTACCCTCTAGGTGGAACATTAATAAAAACCCTATCATCTAGGTTCCCAAAGTGCACAATGAACCAATGAATTTACTCTAATTGGGAAAAGAATTCTTTACATATACATATCATGGGTCATATAGCTTGCATTTCACAAGAATCATATTAGCCACAAGACCATCAACATATAAATATGAATTCATTCAAGTTAATAAAATAGGTTTCATATGTGCTTAGTCCAAGAAAGAATGACCCAGTCATTTACAACATATAAAGTGATTACATAGAATAAATTATCATTGATCTGAGAACATCATGGAAATTTCATTTAATGGGTTAACAATACAATGTTTCATAATATGAGAATCATATACATGTACATTAGGAAGGTTTGAATAATCACTTTCAAGGAAACAACATGCATATGCAATGTTTATATTTACCTCAAAGCAAACTATTCTTTTATTTCCCTCAATTACTTGTATATTCAATAATCTTTTTTATTTCCTTGAGTTCTCCTTTCTTATGTCAAATCCCCAAATATTTTCAATTAGGGTTTGTGCCCAAATATGCTCATACATGGTAAATTCTTATGATTTTAATCATCTTGTAGAATCCTAATATATTTTCTAACATCAATTTAATCACTTATTAAAGAAATGAGGAAGATTGAATGAATTGTTAGTATTCACCCAAAACTCTAAATCCATATATATATCTTGCTTATAATCCATAATAAATACTAATGATGCTCTTAAATATCTATACTTAACTTATATTCATCTATTCTAACCATTAATTAACTTATCTTAAATTTAGAAGTGAGTTTGAAATAAATACCTTGAATTCCTATAAATGGAGAATCCTTGAGAAATCTGAAATGTTGGTATTTTTTGAAGGTTTGATTCTTGCTTCTTATGTTATTATGATGAAATAAATATTGGAGGATGAATATTAATGAATTGGTAGGTGGTTGGGACTATTTATGAAGAAAGAGGAGAAGAAGAGTTGAAAATGGAAGAGTTTGAAATGAAAAACGGAGCTATCATATATATAGGCCTGACACTTTCACACCCGTGAAGAGGGGCTTCACGACCATGAAAGGAGTTATTCACATCTGGGTTCGAAGCATTTCTTCATGGCCATGAGGGACGTTTCACACCCGTGAAAATAAATATGAAGAATTGGCCAATTTATATATAAAATTTTCTCACGGTAATGAATGATTTCTCATGCCCGTGAAGAACACTTCACGCTAATGAGAAATTTTCACACCCGTGAAAGGCTTGCTAATGAGAATCTCTGAAGTTTCTCTATTCTAATTTATCCAAAATCAATTAATTTATTCATACATATGATTTACACCTCAAAATCAGTCACAACTCATCTTGTCTCAACATATAATCATTATAGGAGTAATATATACTCAACATAACATTCTAGATTATCTATCATGCACATATAAATATACACATGCTAACATTCATTAAACAAACATGAACTAACACATATATACTCTAACATTCCAAGTACTGGGTATTATATGATTTGAGTAGGTTTAAGGATTTTTCATGTGTTTAAATCAATATTAAAGCCATTTTTGATGGAGCTCTACTCAGATTTTGGTAAGAACAAGAACGATGAAGTAAAAATGGACTCTTTTCTCTCTCTCTTAAGTTTTGATAAAGTTGATGCAGTTGGTAGATAAAGCATAGTAAGGGGTAAATTACACTCATCGTCTCTCGATTATTGACTAATACACATTATCGTCCCTCAATTAATTTTTATAATAGTAATATCCCTACCGTTACATCACTTGTAACATAAAAGTCTTTTAACCCATTTTTCGTTAGATTCATTAATAGAAAACACACATTGATACCACATCAACCATTTTATTTTATTTTTTAAATGTCAGCTTAAAATATTAATTTTCTTCTCTCTCCTCTCTTTTCCTACGCTCACTCTCTCTATTTTCTCTCTCTCTCTATCATCTGCTTCTCTCTTTCATTCAACCTTTGCCTTTTAATTTCACCACTGGAGCTAAATTTCTCTTATTATAGCTATAAATCTTGTTTTATGTCAATTTTATTTCTCAACAAAATTCAACTTCTCTATATAAAAAGACTATTCTTTAGCTTTCAAGAAAATGGTTTCCATGGCATCTATCTTTACCCCTCGCTCATCTCCACCCATCCACATCCCCTCCTAAAAAACTCTCCTTTTCTCCTTTTCCATAACTACAAATCCATGGACCAACTCAAGCAAATCCATTCCTAAATAATCAAAATTGTCATTATATGCAATCCTATTATACAAAGTAAGATAATTTACTATTATTGTACCAAAGAATATGGGAGTATGATTATGTACGTCAACTTTTTGATGCAATTCCTGAATGAAACATCTTCCTTAGGAATATAATATTAAAAGGGTATTTCTGGATTGATTATCCTAAACTAGGGATTTTTATGCATTTAGAAATGTTACAAGGGATTTTATGTTTGATTGTTACACTTATTCATTTTTGATAAACAAATTTACATATTCTAATGCATTAAAATGCAGCAAGGAGTTGCATTGTCATATGAACCTGATTCCAATGTGTTTGCACAAAGTGCATTGATAGAGATGTGTTCTTTGTGTGGTTTAGTTGATAAATATGTTTTCTCAAATTTTAAAAACAAAATTGATCCTTTCCAATTTTAAAAAGTTATGTTTGATCTTTTTTTTTTAACAACAAAAGTTATGTCAATATCTCTTAGAAGAAAAGAAAATACCATTTCACCTTGTTATGTTCATTTACTTTCATTTTATTAGCTTTAGAGCTCCCCTCCAATACCTAAATAATAAGTGGAGTTGTACTTGATCTCACCTAAAAAATTAAACTATGAACTTTTAGTTTTAATATTGTAATACTAATATGAACTTGAATTAAATTTAATATTATAATATTCTCAATTCAATTAATTATTTTTTAATAATAAATAAATAAAATATTTATCATAATATATATTTAATAAAAATTTTGAATTATTTTTTAATAGTAAAAAATATTAATACTTGCTTCAGTAAGAAAAAGATGGATTTGTAGATTTTTTTTTTGAAATAATAAATTAAATTTCTAGTATCTTTTTAGTTGTTTTTAAACAGATGGAAAAGAAAAGAAAAGAAAAAAACAGAAAAATTCATGTTAATATGAAAACAAGAGTTAAGCTTATTAATGAGTGAGCTATGTTAAAATGGCTAATGCATAACTTCTTTTATTATAGCTAAAATTTTTGTTTTTTGTCAATTTTATTTCTCCGCAAAATCCAAGTTCTATGCATAAGAGACCATTCTTTAGCTTTCAAGAAAATGATCTCCACAACATCTATCTCTACTCCTTGCTTATCTTCACCCACCCATATCCCCTTCTTAAAAAATTCACATTTTTTCCTCAAAACTATAAATCCATGTACCAACTCAAGCAAATCTGCTCCCAAATAAACAAAACTCCACATTTTTTTATTTTTTCAGAGCTGCAAATCCATGGACCAACTCAAGCAAATCCACTCTCAAACAAACAAAACTGACATTATATGCAACCCTATTATACAAAATTAAGATAATTTCTTATTGTTGTCCTAAGGAATTTAAGAATATGGATTATGCGCACCAAATGTTTGATGTAATTCCTGAACCAATAGCTTCCCACAATTAGTTTGAAGTAGAAAGAGAGAATTTTAACAAATCACCGAATTCAAATCTTGAATTTTTTTTTTTAAATTCAATTTCTAAGTGACTTTAATTTCTTGTTCTGTTTTGTTCAAATGCAATCAGGTCTTTTTTTTTTTTTTTGCACTATATCTCTTTTTCTTTTCCTTTTTTTTTTTTTTTTTGCAAAATGGACACAAATTTTAAGCACAACTTTTCCTTTGGCCGTAAACTTTCTTTAGCACCTCAGTTTATGCTTCTTTCCATTTTCTTAATAACCAAAAAATTACGATGTGTTTATTAACTCTGGTGGTGGTATTGAGAGGTAAAAACTGAGTGAGAGAGAGAAAAAAAAGGGAGAGAGAAGAGAGAAGCATATGAAAGAAAGAGAAAAAGAGATAAAGAGCACATGATAGAGGGAGAGCATGGAAAAAGAGAAAAGAGAGGAAAAATAACATTCTAAGGTGACGTAGTATTTATATGTGTTTTTCGTTAATAAATTTTACGGAAAATGAGTTGAGGAATTTTTATGTTATAATTAATATAATGGTAGAAATATTGTTATTATAAAAAATAATTGAGGGATTATTATATGCATTAATTAATTGTGGAGAGACAATAAATATAATTTACCGCAAAGAAGTAAATTGAAAATGACAGCAGAGAAGTAAATTGAAAATGACATCTCATTGTAGCGGGTGTAGAAATTATGTAGCCATTATTATTTTTTAAACCGCGAGCTCTTAAAATCATTGTATTGTTTTGAAAGCTAAAGGAATACACGTGTAAAGTAAAAAAAGCATGATGGTTGAGCCATTGGAACTTCCCAAGGAGAACACGAATACATGAGAATAATATGAGAAAAGAAAAGAAAAGAAAAAAACAAAAATAATTGATTGCTTGGGAAGTGACATCTGACAACACAGAGTGTATCGATTTGATGGACTTGGACAAATATTTGAAAGAAATGAATTTATTGGAAAGAGAACACCTAGCCCAACTAATAATTAAATTGTAAAAAACTTTTAGTTATATTTATTTAATTATTTATTTTATATAAATATATTTTTTAATTACAAATTTTAATTATAATATTAATTGATGTTAAAAAATATATAATATTGATTATAATATTAATATAAATGTATTTTTAATTAAATTCAATTAAAAATTTAAAAATAATAAAATCAAAATATTTTTATTTAACTAAATTAAATTAATTAAATTTAACTTATTTATCAAAAATAATTTAATTATTTAATTAGATTTATTAATAAAAAATTTCTTATAGATAATAGATGTTTAATTATATAGTTATTTTATTATTTAATTTTAATTATAAATTATATTTATTTTGAGAATATAAATAATATATATTAAATTATATAGTAAAATATATATTTTTTAATATTATATAATATTAATTTAATTATTTTTAATTTAATTTTAATTTAATCAGTTTAACTTTTATTGAATATATAATTTTTTTTTATTTTATAATTTTATCAATTTTGAGATCAGATCAAATATAAATACTAAGAAAATAATATAATTTTAATTTTTTTTTTTTATCTTTATATTCTTTTTTTGTTTTCCTTTCTTTCTCCTTTTATTATTCAAGTTTAAGACTAAAATTAACGCCCACCAAGAAATTAAATAAATTGACAGTATACTGGCTTAAAAAGGATAAGAAAAGGTTAGAGATAATGATGCTCATCGTGACCCTTTTGGACTTTATAGCTAAGAAGTGACTATTCTATTAAATATTAAAATTCTATAATTTTTAAAAATAATTATTAAATCGAATTAAAATTTATAAAATTTAAATATAATAGAACCAAATAAAAATTTTCGATTTGATTATAAATTATATTCAAATTAATTGAATAATCATAATTTATATATTATTAGTTTATATATTTATCAATACAAAAATAAAAATTATTATTAAAAATATTAAATAATTTTAATAAAAATTCATTGTAATAAGATATTATTACTAAAAATTATAATTTATACATTAGTAAATTATAAATCTAATTATTTCTACTATTTCAGTTACTAATTTTAAAATAATTTAATCACTAATTAAAAATTAATATTTTTCAATAAAAAATAAACTGAATTTAAAATTAAATATTTTATTATTAAAATAATTAAATTTTATTGATTTAAATTCAATTTTCAATTCAAATAGAATAATATTCACCACTGTTTATTACTTCTTTTTTTTTTTTTAATTTTATATTTTAGCAAAATACAAAAGGAATTCTTTATTTGATGGGCTTGATAATAAGAGGATTTAAGGAGTGTATCTCATTACGCAAATTATATGGAAACCTTGGGTGAAAGCATTTTGAATTATGAATATTTTTTATTAAATTATTTTAGATATCATTCTTTTTAGATGGGTCAAATCAAATTATTGTGGATTATAATTGAATTTCGATGAATCATCGTATTGATAACCATAAAAGATTTTAGGTCGAGTTTGAGTCATATTCGAATTTAACGTTTGTTAACATGAATCCTAAAATAAATTAGGCCCGCAAATGAGCTCATCAGAAAATCATGTTATAAAACAGGTTGAGGCCCAATTAGAAGTCCAATGAAGGAGCCCATGGAGTCAAAAGCTATAAGATAGAGTACACCATTTTGGATTTCAAAGAAGCAAAGTAACCGTTGCTGATCCACAAGTCCCTTATTTAAGCCACATCATTAGCTTCCTCCAACAAAACGTGGATATGATCTCCAATAATCAAGCAGAGATAGCAGTTAGGATGTTGGCCACGTAATCACCAGATCGTGTTCCACAAAATGCTCGTTTTGGTTTAACAAGTCACTATAAATAACTCATAACAGGTTCATTTTTGGCTTTACATAGATATACTCTAAAATATTTGACAATACTCAGCTTACATTAGTCTTATTTCCTTGAGTCGACGGATTAGATTACACACTCACCCTTTGATAGACGGCTTAGGCAGTCTATATATCAGACTCCTGCAAGCACAAGTAGACGGTTCTAGGCCTACATACAGGTATTTTCAAGTTATTTTTACTGTTATCAAACCATTAATTAGACTGGAGTCCTTTGTAATAGAATTAAATAGTTGTCAGTATGATTTTTATCTTGTATTTTGGGCCATCTAGACTTTAATAGAGACTCATAATTTAAATAACCAAAAAATATTTTCACTGATTTTTGGGTTTATAAATTTTTATGTACAAATACCCTAAATTTTGGCATATAAATACCAACCTTAGATATTTTTTCATATCATTTCTTCATTTTCTTCTTCTTCCTCCATTTTGGACGAACCACCTAAGCTAAACCCAATCCATTTTTCATACAAATTTCAAAGAAAAATCATTGAAAAACCTAAATTATACCTAATTCCAACCCATTTCCATCAAAATTCACCAAAGCAACAAAGAAAAATTGTGAATTATCATCGAAGGGATTTCGGCCCATACACCCATGAAAGGTAACTTGAAGTTTTCTTTCATTTTATGGTTTAGATAGATGATTTAGATGATGGATAATATAGTTTTAACAATCAATTGCATCAATTTGCACCAATTGATAGAAATCCCCAAAATTGAAACCGTAATTTGATTTTGCCAATTATCAATTCTTAAATTAGTGTTATATAATTATTAGACCTTAAGGTTTTCTTCGTACTTATTTTGATGGTTACAAATACCAAATTATTGGACTAATAAGTTTGTTTGATTATGTGCAAGAATTTCCAAGAATTTCTCTGAAGTATTGCAGGATGCTGCTTAGTAGCGATTGCGACCAGTTGTAGTCGCGGGTGCGACTCTAGATATAAGCTTGGTCACAGGTGCGATAAATCCAGTCACAGTCTTGAAAAGCTTCAGGTCGCGGGTGTGAAATTAAGGTCCGGATAATTCAAGACATCCAGTAGCTTCAAGGTGAACAACGTCCATCCAGTAGCGGGCGTGACACAAGTTAGTCGCGGGTGCGACTAAGTAAAGTCGCGGGAGTGACAGAATGATTTGCAGGCACAAAATTAAAGTTCGGATATTTCAAAACATCCAGTAGCTTAAGTTTGAACAGTGTGATTCAGTCGGGGGCGCGACATGTTTCAGTCGCGGATGCAACCAGATAAATTCGCAGGATTGTTCAAGCTCAGTCGCAGGTGTGAAGAAGTTCAACAGAGTTTGAAAGTTGGATCTCGCAATAAATCGCGGGCGCTACTTGAAAAATTCAAATATAATGTTCTTGGAGCCAAAAAAGGAGTGAGGTCAGTCACGGGTGCGACAGTCCGAGTTGCGGGCGCGACTCACCTGTAAAATAGCCGTTGGAGCGAATTTTCAGGAGCATTTATTGCGGAAAAATGAGTCTAAACGACTCTTTCTTCACTCAAGACTATAAATATGAGTTGATTTGTATTAAATGAATAGAGAACAACCTTTAAATAAGTTCATAATCATTTATTGCTAGATCATTCGTATTTATTGTGCAAAAATTAGTTTTTTCTTGTATTTATTGTTAATGGTTATGTGTGACCCTAGTTTGAGAAAAACACATTGTATAGGTTAAAGTGTGAACCAAAACACTTAGGTTTGATCTTGAACCTGCAAAAGGATTAAAGGTAGTGAAATACTCAAGTGTGATCTTGAGGAGTGGACGTAGGCTCGTTTTTGGCCGAACCACTATAAACCTTTGTGTTGATTTTCTTCTTCTCTTCCTTCATCATTTTTTTAATTGGTTATTATTTTTAAAGTCAACCAATTCACCCCCCTCTTGGTTGCCAAAGGGACTAATAATAATTCTTAATTTAGTTAGAATAAGTATTATTATAATCATTGGAAGTTAAATAGATGATTGGTTTGGTGTAGAATCAAAATTTGAGGCAAAGTATTCATATTGCCTCTTATAAGAGAAATTGGAGTTCAAGGTGGAATTCTTGCTATCTAAGGGTTTAGTGAGTTCAATATGCTTCATTCTACATGTATAATGTGTTAAAATAAATTATGGAATTGAATTGTGAAATCCCCTTCTTGGCCGAACTATGTTGTGACATTTCCTTTGAAAATTTAGCTTGTTTTCTTTGATTTCACCTTAGAATTTGATCCTTAAATTATTATTCATTGTGACCTTTGAGTTGTTGATTGAATTGTCCCTATTATGAACTCTTGAATTGTGTTTGGGCAATGCCAAATTTCTATCGAAATAATGTTTAATTATTGATTGAAAGTTGCACACCAACTGTTCGATGAAATCCCTAAACCAAATTCCTTCATTTGCTACCATAGCCAATGCCATTGTTGCTAGTGACATTGGCTAGCCAATGGTGCCAGCATAAATAGTATTGGATGACTTTGATGATAATTAACCTATACATGTTTATTGTAACTATTTTCACACCTGTTATTGTTAACTGTCTTGATATCTACTGTATTGAAAATACTAACTATTCACAAACTGATACTATTGTTTACTGCAATGTTATTGTAACCTATTTATTGATATTATTCTTTTGATGATGTATATTGTTTTCTATGCCTAATATATGTGTATTTAACAGAACTACCTGACTGATGGAGTAGTAGATAAAATCCATCGGCATTGTGCACAATGGCCCGCTGGACAGGGTTAATTATCCAAAATCCTGGCTGGAAAGGGATTTGTCCTAGCCATAAGGCCTGGTTTGCCTTATGTATCTTACTGATATTCATTGCTACTGCTACTGGCCCCTTAGTATGTCACTTCCATATACAGACTTGATAGTTGATACCATTATTGACAATGCTTATTTTAATATTATCTGTATTATACCTTATAGACATTAGTGTGCACTACCATTTCCTTTGACACTGCTCATTCCATACTTTACTGTTACCTTACATTGCATGAAATATGTTGTATATTGAGCTCACTGAGTATTATATACTCACCCTTTTGTGGTTTTAAACTTTTCAGGATAGGAGCAATAGATTGATTCCCAGCTTCTTCCTTGAGGAATCAGAGTTCATATTTTGTAATGTAAATACTGTGATATTACTGTATTTTATTATTTTCTAGATATGCTCCATAGTCTGTTATAACTAGTATTTATTAGAATATACTGTATTAATATTATATCTATGTGATGGAATATATACATTACTGGACTGATATTGGACTGTTATAATTTAAGTATGAATGATATATGATGATGATTATAGTATTGGCTATAAATGTGTAATTGGCTCATTGCTACTGGTGTTTTATGGGTGTTGGATATCTCTGACTGTTCCCACATTCTAGGACCGTCATACTCTGAACTTGGATCATGAAGTAGGAATTTCTCCTGTTTCCTAGTCAGTCTTGTCAATGGAGCAGCAATCTTTGAGAAATCCTTTATAAATCGCCGATAATAATCAGCCATACTGAGAAAACTGTGTATCTTAGTAACATTAGTTAGTCATGGCCAATTAGCAACAACTTCTATCTTTTAAGGATCTACCTTAATATCATCCTTGCTAACAATGTGGCCCAGAAGACATACTTCAGTAAGCCAAAATTGGCACTTTGATAATTTAGAATATAAACTTTGCTCCCGCAGTATCTGTAGTACCGTTCTCAGATGCTCTGCATGCTCTTCTTCACTCTTATAGTAGATAAAAATGTCATCGATAAACATTATGACAAACTTATCCAAATATGGCTTAAAGACCCGGTTCATTAAATCCATAAATGTCGCGGAGCATTCGTTAACCCAAATGGAAGCACTAGAAATTCATACGTGTCCATATCAGATTTTGAAAGCTGCCTTGAGTACATCTTCCTTCTTAATCTGCAACTGATGATACCTAGACCTTAAATCAATCTTCGAGAAGTGGCTTGCACTTTGTAGTTGATCAAACAAATCATCGATCTATGGCAGAGGATATTTATTCTTAACAGTCACTTTATTCAACTGTCTATAATCAATGCATATCTGTAAAGAACCATCCTTTTTCTTTACAAACAGTACTAGAGTGCCCTAAGGTGAACTGCTCGGCCTGATAAACCCTTTATCTAATAATTCTTGCAGTTGAACTTTCAACTCCTTTAATTCTATAGGTGCCATCCGATAAGGAGGAATGGATATCGAATCTTTTTCGGGGTACACTTCAATTTCAAACTCAATCTCCCTTTCCAGGGGTAGCCCATGCAAATCCTCAAGGAAAACATCAGGAAACTCTCTAACAACAGGGATCTAATAAATTCCTGTTGAAGCCTTCTGAGTATCTACTACATGTGCCAAGTAAGCCGGATATCATTTTCTTAACATTTTTCTAGCCCTAATTGTTGAAATAAGCTTGATACCATATTCACATCTATCTCCCTAGTATTCAAACTTTGTCTGCCCTTCTTGTTGAAATTTAATCTTTTTCTCATAATATTCGATCACTACACTATGAATTGTCAGCTAGTCCATCCCCAATATCACATCCAATACATAAATCACTTATATACTTTCTCCCATAGGAATAGAGTCTCCAACAGTGTCTTCAATAACTGCCTCTCCATATTCAATTTAGGTGTAAACATCGGTAAAACAAAAGAATGTGTGGCACCCGAATCAAACAAAACTTGTGCAATTTCATTATGTACTGAAATCATACCTGTCACTTTATTATTTGCTTTCTATGCTTCCTAAGCATTTACTGCAAATACACGTCCCTGTCCTCTTCCTGCAGGGGCCTGATTGCTATTATGACTCTGACTTCTTCCTCTTTCTCTGCCTGTAATCTCTCTATTACCAGTCTAACTCACCTGTACTGTTGGCTATGACGTCGCTGTAGTAGTATGTTGTTCATATCTCACTAGACAATCTTTAACAAAGTGGCCCTATTGGCCACATCTCAAATAGGCACCTGTCTGTCGTTTGCATTCTCCTCCATGTCTTCTATCATATAACTCACATATTGGTATATTAGGTGCCTAATATACCGGTCTGGATGATCCCTATGAGTACCCATGAGCTGTTTGTCAAGTAGTACCTCTTCCCTGTCATCTTCTTCTCTAACTGCTAGATTGTTGTCTCTGATCTATTCTGGATATTGTGGCTATTTGTCGCTATTGGAAACTTCCTTTACTCTTTTTAGACTGCCCACTAAATCCTCCTTTCTTTCTCTGATCTCTCTTCGCCCTCTCTTTTTTATACTTTTCTTCCATCTGTATTGCCTTATCAATGATGGTTGTCAGAGAAGTGAACTTTGTAGGCAGTAAAACATTATGCAAGGATGCATGCAGACCTCTCCTGAATATGCTAATCAAATTCACCTTTGTTGGTGCTATCCTAGTAGCATATCAACTCAGTCTGATAAATTCATCTACATACTCTTCTACACTTCTGTTTCCCTACTCTAACTACTCAAACTGAATAATATTCTTGGTTTTCACACCCTCTGTAAGGAACTCATCCAATAATGCCTGTCTGAATTGTGCCCAAGTAGGAGGTCGATCATTGTATAACTGAGCCTCTGTATGTCTGGAAAACCAGGTCCATGCCTTCCCTTTTAATAATAATCCCACTAGCTCCACTGCCCGTGCATCAGAACATGGTAGTCTCTGTACCACTTTTTCAATCTGCTTCAGAAAATCTATTGGCTCCTCCCCCCTGTCACCTTTAAATTATGGTAAATTAAGATTCAAGAAATTGAACATACTCAGTCCTCCCTCATCAATACTACGACGACCCTCCTAAATTATAGGCTTGCTAGGAACAACTACTGATGGTACTGACATTAGTGAAATAGGTAAAGCTGGTGCAGTAAGAGGAGGTACTGCTGGTGGTACTGGTGGAGACACTACTTGCCTTTCTCATCTCAATTCTTGCAATTCTCGGTATAACTCCATCATTCCTCGCATCATCTCTACTCTTCAGGGATATTCACTACCCCTGGTATCCTCTATTCTACGTCGGGATCGGGGAGGTTCTTTTATTTTCTCCCTAACTAAGGACTCATTTGAGACCACCTCAGCCTCTCTGCTAGGTTTCATGTTTCTATCATATTCTGATTCTATCACATGTTCACGCCCCCTTTCTGACATCTCGATCACTATAGGGAACAAATGACAGTTTAGTATGGTACGGTATCACAAAATATACATATATATGATGAATACTGCAAAAGATGAAACAAGAATTCCTAATGCTCCATGGTTTACCCTACGTCCTATTAACACTGTTTATGTAACCCTAAGCTCTGATACCATCTCTGTCACAATCCGAGTTTCAAAGCATGATGGTTCTAGGATGTGGGAACAGTCAGAGACGTCCAACACCTATAGAACACCAGTAGTAATGAGCCAATTACACATTTATAGCCAATATTACAATCATCATTATATATCATCCATACTTAAATTATAACAGTCTAACATCAATCCAGTAATATATACATTCCATCATACAAATATAATATCCATACAGTCTATTCTAATAAATACCAGTTATAACAGACCACAGAGTGTATCTGTAATATCCTTAGTAAAACCCTAACCCTAGAACCTTGAACCTTAATTGGAAACCTAAACCTTAGTGTCTTAAACCTAGAGGGGAGTTAGGAGTATTTGCATGAATTGTTGCCTTATGTGTTTTATGAATTATTCCATGTGTTTATGTGTTATTGAATGCCTTATATGTTACAAGATTTACTTGATGTAATTATCTGTGATTGATAAATATTGTATTATATGGTTTAAAATGTGTGTACTATGTGTAAATTATTGTGAATTAATTAGTTGGGAAATGAATTGAGGGTAGATAAAATAGAATAATTTAATTAGGTTAGGAAAATAAATTATAATACTTGATTGTACAAAAAGTGAAGGTGAGGGAGCTATTTGAGAATTTGTAGGACTTTGATGCAAAAGGAATTGATGGAGAGGGAGTTAATGGCAATTTGAATGATTAGGATCCTATGGATTGAAGTATTGAAGCATCCATCAT
>CANXYC010924512.1:0-91649 GCA_948193065.1 Aleurites moluccanus | reverse complement strand
ATTATTTAGGATTAATGACCAGGTTTCCCAAAATTATGTTAAACCCTCTCTCAAGGCGAATTACAAATATTTATGCTAAACTTAAGTATACTCTCGTGATCTTAAGACATTAACATAAACTCATTAAGTTCTTTGGACAACCCTTACAAGGATCACAAATGAGTGTCCTTATCTCTAAGCAACATGTTCCCTAGGTCTATTAATTTCACGAACCAATTTTATGCTTCCACTCTCGCTACTTCACATAAAATCATTAATTAGCAAAATCAATGGCAAGTTAATCTCACTATTTTAAAAGCCCAAAATTAATAGATTAATCCTAAGTAATCTTCTCTAATTAATTCAAACGTCAAAATCTAACAATCAACCTAACGAATCCATCTCAACCCTGAAAAGGTGTTCAGCTACTCATAATGAAAATCAAAAGGACAATAATTAAATTTAACAATCCAAAAATCATCTCAACAAGAATTATCAATAAATCAATGATGCAATGTTGTAATAAAGTAATCTTTACAAATACTGAATGGAAGAAAATAGATCCTGAAATAAATTCAAAGGAAAAATCACAGAAATTCAGCTCCTCTATTTTTATGGAAATCTTGGTGGCGGCTAATGTTCTCCAAAGTTTCAATTTTTCTCTTAGAAGTTTAGGGTACCTATTTATAGCCGAAAGATGTGCTTGGATTCAAAAAACCTTCAAATTCCCTCAAAAATTGGGTCTTGCTTGTTAAAAATCGGGTCTTGATAAATCGGTTAGCGCGTGAATGAATTGTATAAGCGCTAACCGGGTCCTTCTACGAATAACGGGTTTCGTACCTCAAGGTAACTGGGTCACCCGGTTATAGAGTCTGTGACTCGCAGCTATCTGTGCCAAATTTGCCTATTTTCTTTCCTGCGACTTGGCTGATCTTTGCTTAGTGGTCCGACTCTCTTTGTATCATATCCAAGCCAATTTCTCTTGCCAAATTTCCATCTGCACAAAAACAAAGACTTGGGATGCATTTTATCCTTGTTAGAAATTTATTCACCAGACACACAAATTATTCCAGATTTCTAGAGAAGTTATTGCTAAATCTAAAATCCGCTTATCTAGTAATTAAATTCAACTAAAACTTAAATTAACTGGCTACAATGGGTTAAAAAGGAATTAAAATAAGTATGAATTATTTAATATTGTCCTTAATTAAATAGATAAAATATCAACCTAACAGAGGGCTTGATATTTGTAGGTTAGCTCACATAAATGAAGTATGGTTACATAGTATTCATATAGTTTATCAATAATCAGAGTATAATAACATAAATAGTACAATATTTGGGTACTTGAATAAAATAAGGCACTTTAGTAGCATTGGATAAACATAAGGATATTACTTGTTAATAATAAAACATCTATAACATAACAAATTGCCAGAAATCATTAACAGAGTATTAAAGTCATTAGAGTAATCAGAGTATCTGTATATCATAGTATCATAACATCAAAGTATCAAAGATGCAATCAGAGGCGTACTTGCATAATCTCACTTTGACGCAAGAATGATCAGATCCTACGCCTAGGGTAAAACGCTCCCTTAGGTAGAGCCATATAATATATCCTATATGTGAGTTACTATATGCATATAGTATGATGATTTACTCTCATCAAATGGAGATTTTGATCATTTGTTATATAACTTACATAGAGAAAGTCAACTGAGTCAATAAAGTATCATAATAGCATCAATCAAGGTATAAGCAATAAGACTTAAAAGATATAAACAAAATCAATCATAATCATTAATGATTTATATTGTGAAACTTTGGGAAATATGAAACATTTGAAATTTATTGCCTTACAAAACAAAGGATAAGTATAATAGGGTGTTTTCCATTTACCTTAAACAAAAAGAGCAAATTGAAATCCCTTCTAAATTAATCAACAAGAGGAAGACCTAATATCACCTATTTCTCTTTTGTGAACTATAGGAAAATCAATATGAAAACAAAACCATAGTATCATGATTCATTCATGAAGTTATCATGAAACTTAACTCTTATATTCTTCACTTAATTCTCTTAATATTCATAACCTATATCAATGAGACTCAACCTAACCTTAATTCTATTAATGCATACTTCTTCTTAATTTAAAATGCAAATAAGTTATGCAAACAAGTTAAACTTAACTAAATTCATTCCTGCAACATAGCCACATGCATATGTAACTAAATCCCTTATACTTTAGAATGGTCTAACTTAGGTCACTATATATGCAATAGCCGAATAAGTCACAACCTTCAAGTATGGTTAATAATCATCATAAATAACATAATTTAACTTGAATTTAACTTAAATAGAAAAATCCCCTTCATATCCTTAAAGATCCAAAAACTAGGATTTTATATGTTTTATGTAATCATAGTTCATTTTCACATTTTCTAGCTTGAATTAACTCATAAACATCTTTACTAACTTCCATTTAACTCCATTTAACTTCATAGCTATCATTCATGCATGACATAAAAAATAAGAGTTTACTAACCCGTGAAGATTCAAGCTATATCTTTATAATTTTAGATATTTTAGAGTCCAATTATATGATTTATAAACTTAATTTAAGCATTGAAAGATAAATCATAGGAGGTAATGAATAATTTTACTATTTATGATGCTATTTACCCAAAAGCATTAATTATTCTTCTAACCAAACTAACTACAAATCAAAGTAATAATACTCATTAGCCATCACTCAATTATCCCTAGAAAACTTTTGTAGAGATATTTTGAACTAATACAAGCATGAGAGAGAGAGAGAGAGAGTTACCTTTGCTCTGTAGAAATGGAAAAACACCTGAGAAGATGGTGAAGGAATTTAATGATCTTAAAATGGTGTTCTTCATGTATTTAGAGCGACCTTTAGTGGTCTTAATGATGAAATTATGGGATGAGTTTGGTATGGCTAGAAAGCTTGAGAAGATGGAAGAAAAAGAAACCAAGAACTAGTCCTAAAATTAAAGAAAAAAAAAAGCTACTTCTAGCTGGCAGAGAGCAACGAGCATTACAAGATGTTCATGCTCGTTACTCTTAAATTAAGCATTTGGAACAAAGAAAAATTCGAATTACTAGACATTTATGCTCGTTACATTTAATTTAGAATTCAAAAAATAGGGACTGAGAAGGAATTCAGGGGCGTTACTAGATATTCATGCTTATTACCATATTTAATAGTGTTTATGTCTCTAAACCTTCCACATGGTCTAAAATAATAGTTAAATTGAAACTAGGAAATATCTATTGGGATATTAGAGAGTTTATAGTCATAATGAATTAACTTGGATTTCATTGAGCAATGTGATGTGTGAATATGTGCATAGGCTTAGATGAGCTAAGGGAATTGAGTTGATTTGAGCAAGACTAAGGTGTCTTTGAGTTATATTGGAAAGTTTACCGCTTTAAGCTGAGTTGTGAATTATGATATTATATGGTAAGCTACCCTACTTGGAATTTGCTTACTTCCGATTGGAAAATGTTCTTTCTACTTTTAGTATAATTGCTATAATATGCATATATATATATTGTTATTTCATGACCTCTTTCTTCTATATGAATGTTGCTTAACAATTTCTTCACAATGAACTTTTGACTTCTTGTTAAGAGTTTGATTATTGTTTCTTTGGATCAAGCTTTCTATTTGAATTCATTGTTATATTAATATTGAAAGTAATACAAACCTTGTTTAACTATTGTTGAAAGACCAATAGGGCCTATTTATTATACTGTATCTATCTAGCTTTACCGAACCTTAGACCAGATATGTGATAGAATGCCTCTGCCAATAAAGAATAAATCGTTAGACCATATGTATCAGTGACTCAATTGATAAAGTCTTAATTATCAGTATCTTACTTAAGGAGGATAATAATACCCTAGGCACGTGCTTGTGCAAACGCATAAATATTGATATGAGGATCGTAAGGCCCCATTACTATTCCCTAGTCACTGTTGTTCTGTGATGTACATGCTGATTTATTTGTGGCATTTCTTGTAGTCACACCACTATTTCTATTATTGATTTTTACTGTGCCTTTATTTGTAATATATATTCTGATTTTGATCACTGATATTGTAATTGAACCCTCAGACAATATTAGATTCATAATTTATTGAGGTAAAGGCTCATTCATCTACTGATATATTTTTCAAGTGCTAGAGTTGAGGGTCCAGAGGAAGTTGATCAAGCTTTTTCATTTATTTCTTCTCCAAAAAGATTGTTCATATATAGTTTTGCACATTAATATTTGTATTATTATTTTGAAATTGTATAGCTCTTAGTGATCTGTAGTATTGATGGATTGTAACTGCAAAAGTATGATTATTTTAGGTTCTTTCATAGTGTACACTTGTTCATTTTGGATATGGATTCATAGGTTAGCTTTGATCCATCATGAATAAGTGAATTATATTATGATATTGATACTACATGAATGATATGGATGATAGATTATGGTTCAATTTGTGGATTGTATAGTGGTTATAAATATTGCTTGATTGTTGTAGGTTTAGTTTCGGGTTCTACAGGTTTTCGATAGCTTTAAGCCTACTCATATTCTAAGACCATCACACTATGTGATTTGGGATGTGACAATGATATATATTAGCAGGGATAAAGCTAGGATTATAAATTGCAAGGGGCCAAAAAATGAGAAATGTGTGGAAGTAGCAAGAAGATTTCAAAGAGTTATAATATTTTGTCTCATACATTCTGTAGTATTTTCTTTTATTTTTATATAAAAAAATCAAATACTACAAAAAAAAGATAATGTTAATAAAGCTAACTAATACTATTTTATTTTTAAATTGGTAAAAGAACAAATATGTATATATATTATATAAATCAAATACTTTAAAAAAATTTCTTATAAATAAATTTATTTATACTAAATTAATACATAAATATATATTTTATTCTTATTAAATAATTTAAATATTATTATATAATTATTATGATAATAGCTTAATAATAGAAGTTTTTAAAATTTTAAATATAGAAAGAATTAGTTAATTACAGAGTATATAGGATGGTGTATCATAACTCTTTAAAATTTCTTAGACAGCTTTTCTAATTAATTTAACCAATAAAAATAATATATATATATATATTAGTTTAACTATTAATTTATATAATAATTAAATTAATAATTTATTAAGTGAATCCCTTATATATATATATATATATATATATATATATATATATATATACACACACACTAAGTTATAGATGGACCGGGGTGCCATGGCCCCTCCGATCAACCTATAACTTCACCCCCCGCATACTAGACTCCGCCTAATATATTAGAACTTAAGAAAAATCTAGACTTGTTATATGTATGCATAATGTCATGTTTAACTCTTATAATGCATATATGTAACATGAACTCAAAGAACTTAATTAATAATATATATAAGAATGCATAAATGAATATGAAGGTTGATGCCATTAACCAAAAAAATTTTAATTAGTTTAACTCCAAGGTAAGGGAATTTCGGTTGAAGATTTTGACTGCAACCCAATCGATTAATTATTGTCTACTTCACTTAATTATATTGTGGACCAATTATATTTTCTTCCCTTTTCCTTCTTATTTCATATCTCAAATTTGATAGACCTAATATATATAAAATCGACAAGGATTGATCCACTAGAGCCAAAAAAATTCAGCTTTTTGACATGATATGGCAACTTTTAGGAACTTATTTTGGTCCCTTCTCATATCTTTTTTTTTTTAATTTCCTTATCTTAACAATTTTTTAAGCAAACTCCAATTCCCTAATCATGATATTTTGGTTTTGCATTGCATCCTTCATAGAATTTAGCTGTTTAAGTATAACTCAAGTTTAAGTACTTGAATGCAAAACAAGTCTTTGCATCCCAACATATATGTCTTAATCCTTAACTATGGATAGTTTGTGTCCTATTCCAAATCAAGAGACTTAGTTAAAGTTTGTGAGATCCAAATAAATTTAGCGACCCTTCATTTTATTTTAATTTTGAAAATATCTATATATTTTCATTATAATATTATTTTAACATTAACAAATGATACTTAAATATATCTAAATTTTTTATTTAGATCGTATTATTGATTTAATTACCATTAATTAATTTAAACTTAAGAATATAATTTATTTATATTATAATATTGATTTATATAAAATAATTTAGAAAGAAAAAAAAAATTATTCTTAAATCACAAATATCTTAATTAGCAGAACGAATATCTCCATCAATTAGTATAAAAGAAAATTCATTGAATTGTTTTCAGAATTGATTATTATAAGTAATTAATTAGAGTAAGTGCCCGTTTGGCACTTATAGTGTTTGGTAAAGAAAAAAACAGATTTTTTATGTGAGAAGCTGATTTTAGCTCAATTTATAGTGTTTGGTAAATATTAAAATTAATAAAAATAATTATCTGGATAGCTAAAATTCAACTATTTGGATAAGTTAGAAATTAAAGTTTTTCAAAATAGCTGAATTTTAGATTAAACGCGTAACTGATTTTAAAAAATTAGTGGATAAAAATACCTTTATGAGTTTATAAGCAGTTTTTATATTGTATTTTACCAAATACAAACATACAGTTAATTGTTTTTGAAAGTATCACTTTTAGAAATAGAATTTTTTTTCATATGAAAAGTTATTTTCATAAACTATACCAAACTAGGTCTAAAAATAAATAATAATTAGTGATAAAAAGTCCCAACTCATATATATATATATATAAACAACTTGGAATGATGACGTTGTAGTGATGCTAAGGCAAGCAATCTTGATAAACATTCCCTTTTTAATTTTATTTTTATTTTCAATTAATTAAGATATTTTCAAATTAATTTACCGACACTAAATATCTTTTTTATACGAATAAAAAAAAATTTTACTTTTAATATAAATATTTAAAAATTATATTTTGAGTATTATGATCTCAAAAATTAAATTTTAATCAGTAAAAAAAGAAATAATTTTTTTTATAATATGAAATATATATTTAAAATTATGAAAAATAAGTATAATATTAATCATTAATTATAATGAAAGTAGCTAAACTCTTATCTTTAATAATAAGTATAATGATGATTTGAATGCAAACAAAAATCATGGCAAGAAACGAAATATTTATATAATTTTAATGTAATAGGAACATATTCACTAATTATTATTAATTAAGTTATTAAATGGTTAATGGTGAAATGAAACCGTCAATGGTTCTAATGTCTAACCACAGAAAGTGACTGAGAATGAGAAATAAGGTCAGGCATCAAAATCTCTCACTTTTCACTTGTGATAAAAGATCACTAATTTCACACTCATGTACAACCATTAATATTTATGTGGAACTTTCATTTTTGTTTTTTTTTTATTAATAATAATGATAATAATTTTAATTTTAATATTAAATATACGATTGGTTGAAGTAAGTAGCTGTCTTTATTGCAACCAAATAATAAAAATAAAAATAACATTATTATTATAATAGAATTAAATCCTAAATATTCAAAGAAATTAAAAAAAAAAACAAATACCATTAATATAAAACTCATAATATTCTTGATGTTTAATCTAATTAATGAAGTGTTTCATTTTTTTTTAAATTAAGTAATGTTGTTTTGATTTAATTTAATCGATACTTCACTTATTTTTATAATTTTTTATTGTAAAAAAAATGCATAAAGATTAAAATATTTGCACTCAAATTTTTCGTGTTCACCACTTTGCCAAAAAATCACATACAGCAAAATCTAGTGATGGGTTTTCATCATCATGAATTGAACAAAATTGAAGGCCAATGTTTTCGTCATCACCGCAAAACATCCTTTGGTTCATGACAGGAATTACTTCAATTGTTTAACATGGTGATTGTTTTAACTTTCAATCAAGAGTAATAAATAACGATGAAAAAGGAAATTAGTTAAGAAAGAACTACATTTTGATCATGTACAATTAATAATCGATTTTTTTTTTTTTTAATATGATTACCTGATTAAACTATATTCGGGTAAGAAGAAATTCATAATGAGATAAAAATTTTTCAATATCTATTTTTTTCATTCATAAGATTTAAACTCGAAACTTTACTTAAAACAACATGTCTCTTAACAATCCATTCAATATGTATTAATTTAATAATCTACCTTTATGGTTAGCTTGACTCTCTTACTGTTACCACTACCAGTAATAGAAGGAGCTTGTGAAGGAAGGACCTCTTCTCTGTGAGCTTTATCTCAACCATTTTAAAGTTCTCCTCGTTGCTGGATATTGCATGATTAACCGCACTCTATTCCTTAATTTTCTCTTTATTCAATTTCTCCGAAGATACAAAGTCACAAACACCAACACCGTTCAAACCTTCAGATCAGAACATACATAAAATGAAAAACACTAACACCAAAACAGAGCAAAGAGGCCAAACAAGAAACATCCATTGCCTATTTGAAAATTCAAATTTTGTAAAAGTACAATTCAATTGAATTCAATTGTGTTAATTCTCGTGTTTGAAAAAGTATAATTAATAGAATTCAATTCTTTTAATTAAAAAAAAAAAAAATCATTTTGAAAAAAATAAAACCTTTTTAAAATGAAAAGATTTTGCAAAAATTCAATTCATTTAATAAACTCTACTATTAAAGACTTAAAATACTCATTCATTTGAGTCAAACATAACTTTTTCTATATTAAAGTAAAAAATAAATAATAAATAATAATATTTTTTTCTTTTCAATTACTCTTAATAATATAATTCAAATGAATCCTATCATTTTAAAATGTATTCAAAACATATGAATTATATCACCAATTTAATTCAATTCTTACACATAATTTATTACAAATGATGTCATTATCTCTGAGTCTCTTATCACAAAATTTAATGAGTGAAATTTTTGAGATCAGAAATAAAAGAGAGGAAAGTAAATTCACTAAAGATAAGCTGGAGTCCATATTGTGTAATCATCACAAAACCAAATTTACTAGATAACTATTTTGTTAATTAGATCAAATTTCAAAAATAAACTAATAATTTGTCTAAAAATTAATTTCTCCTTCTTTCTAACTTTATTTTTATTTTTTTAATTGAATTTTTTAAGTAATTAAGAGCAACTTAAGAAAATTTCAATTGATAAATTTTATTATTTTATTTTTGATAAAATTTCAATTTGACAATGGAACTTTCGAACACCTCCATGAGTAATAGAGGATGATTTTTAATTTTTGTAATTTCTAAGAATATAGTGTGAAACAATTTGAAAAAATCTATTTTGAATTAAGTCCTTATAACTCTATGTACATTGTTTTCATTTTAAATTAGAGAAAGTACAATACAACAAATTAATATAGACCTTGAAATTTAAGACAAATAAGTTCACTAGTCAAGACAAAACTTGCTAGTTTTGACACCAATAAATCAGACTAGTCAAAGACTTCATTTGAATAGTCTCAAAGGGATTCTTAATTTGAATTAATTTTTAGTTGACAATGATCATTCATTATGAGTGCTAAAGTAAAATTCAATCAATCAATTAGCTATTGTATTAATATTGAATGTCCTCTTCGTATTAGCAACCTAATGTTATATATATAATATATAAGTGGATATATCAAAAGATATTTTATCCGACATTTGAAAGTTTATAATTTTTTAAAAGGGTATATATTGACTATTATACTTCATAATCAATAAGGACTTGTGAGTGGACCACATTATGCATATGATATGAGTGGGTGCACACTATATATCACACACGCATACCGCTTGGTACGGCGTAATGTGGTGTGCGCGTATAAAACCGAAACACTATATTTCTTTATTTTTTTTATTTCTTTTATATTCATCCAATTATAACAACCCAAAACCCTATTTAATTTTCCTAAACTGAAAAATCATTTTACTAATTATTATGACTGTTATTTTTTTATTCACCCAATTATGGCATTAAAGTTTTTGTCTGTAATCGTTGTTTCCCTTCTCCCTATATCTAAGAGTAAGGAGAAGTCTTGAATATAAGACAGAAAAAATAAAAACACAAAGTCTCTTCATTTGCTCTTTCAGTCTGATCAATATAGTATTATAGCTATTTCTGAAGCTTCTTTGTTCTTATGCTTGAATATCAGAGAAGATTTCAGTTGGGATCTATGAACATCAATAACCTACTAAGGGACTGAAATATTCTTTAAGGATAGTGATATCACACGCCTCAGCTAATCAAATAAGCCGTTTTGATTTTATTTTCCTGTTTTATTTTGGTTATGTAATTTAGTGATTAATTTTGTTTTTGGTCTGTATTTTCAATTTTGGTTAATTACTAAGCAACAATAATCTTAAGGAATAGTATGGCTTCTAATAATGTTGATTATGATATGCTTGTTGCTACTAAGGTTGTTCCTAATTTAACCAGAATAGAACCTTTCAATGGTGAGAATTTTAAACATTGGCAAACTAAATTAATGTTGGTACTGGATATAACTAAGGTTGGTCATGTTTTGTCTAAACCAAAACTATTGACCTTGTTGATTCTGATGATGAAACTGTTAAAAAAGACAAATTGAAGAAATTATTTATTTGGCCTTCTGCTGATAAAATTTGTAAGGCTATCCTTTTAAATGCTTTATCCAATGAATAATTTGATGTTTACTATTTATATAGGACTGCCATTGAGTTATGAGATGCTTTTAGATTTGAAATATGTTATTGAAGATGCTCGAGTTAAGAAATATGCTATAGAGAATTTTTTGCATTTTCAAATGTCTGATGATAAGGATGTCTATGCATAAATTCATGAGTTTCATTTGGTTGTTAATGAATTAACTACTGAGAATATTATTTTGCCTCTTGCCTTTGTTGTTGGCTCTATAATTGATAAGTTACCTGAGTTCTGGTTAGATTATAAGAACAATATAAAACATAAGAAAGATTTTACTCTTGAGGAACTTATAATCCATATTAGAATTGAAGAGAAAAATAGAAAGTTGAATTAAGCTGCCAAAGCTAAGGAATTAACCTCTAAAGCTAACTTAGTTCAAGATAGAAAGAAAAACCATGAAAACTTTAGATATAACCATAGGCAGAAACGCTATAACAACCAGGGATAAGGTCAACATTGCAATTCCAACTAGGGCAATAAGTCAAACCAAAATCAGTCTAAGAAAACTAGGAGAGCTTATTTTATTTGTGGAGTTTCAGGTTATTATGCTACCCAATGTAGATATAAAAAGGGAGAAAAGAACAACAACAATCATAGGGCAAATTTGATAAAAACTGAAGATGAGGATACAATAGTTGTAATGGTGACTGAGGTGAACATGGTAGAAAATCACAAAGTTTGGGTGAAAGATTTAGGTGCCATTAAGCATATGTGCGCAAACCGCTCTAATTTTTCCACCTACACTCCTTTAGAAGACAAGCATGTCTTTGTAGTAGATGATCACTCTACTCCTATCTTAGGAAAGGGAACTGTGAATCTTAAACTGACTTCAGGAAGAATATTGTCTCTTACCAACACATTTCAAGTGTCAACCATTAGGCTTAATTTAGTGTATGTTACTCTTCTACTGAATGTTGGTATTAAGCTTACTATAGAGTCTAATAAGGTAGTACTTACTAGGAATGGGAACTTTGTGGGGAAGGGTTATGCTGATCATGGATTCCTTTAATTCAATATATTTGATTCTGTTTCTAATAATAATATTGCATCATCTTAAAAAGACTTAAATCTGATAGGGAAGATGAATATGAGTCTACTTATCTTAGTAAATATTGTGAGAATCAATGAATAATACATGAAGTAACCCTTCCTTACTCACCTGAGTCAAATAGAGTAACTGAACAAAAAAATAGAATCCTAAAAGAAATGTGTAATGCAATACTCTTGAATTCTAGTACACCTCTCAACTTGTAGGGGAAGCTATCTAATTACTTGTCATCTCCAAAATAGAATAATATTCAATAAAACTAATAAAACACCTTAAGAGTTGTGGGAAAAATATGTGCCTAATTTGAAATACCTTAAAGTGTGGGGGTGCCTTGCAAAGGCTATTTAACCTAAACCTAAAAAGAGAAAAATAGGATCAAAATTGTTGATTGTGTGTTGGTTGGTTATGAGAACTATAGTGCTACTTATAGACTTTTTGTTTTCAGAAGTGATGCATTAGATGCTAATACAATAATTGAAACAAAAAATATAAAATTTTTTGAAAATATTTTTCTATTTAATACTAAAATTGATAAATCTATTCCCATAATTGTTAATGAATCAAAAAAGGAGATTAACCAAGAAATAAAATTGAACCTAGGAGAAACACTCGTGCTAAGAAAGAAAAGAATTTTGAAGATGATTTCGTTATATACCTATTAGATAATAATCTTGTAACATATAATGAAGCAATAAAATCTCCAGATGCACCTTTATGGAAGGAAGCTATTAATAATGAAATAGAATCCATTATGGGTAATCATACTTGGGAATTAATTGGTTTACCTCCTAGAACAAAACCAATAGGGTACAAATGGATTTTTAAAAGAAAACTAAAACATAATGGTTCAATAGATAAATATAAAGCTAGACTAGTTGCCAAGGGGTACAAACAAAAGAAAGACTTATATTATTTTGAGACTTATTCTTATGTTGCCAAAATAGTATCAATTAGGACTTTGATAGAATGTGTTGCTATATTTTATTTGACTATACATCAAATGGTTGTGAAAACGACATTTCTAAATGGTGATTTAGAGGAAGAAATCCATATAGAATAACCTGAGGGGTTTGTATCACTTAGAAACCAAAATAAAGTGTGTAAGCTAGTTAAGTCTCTTTATGGTCTCAAACAAGCGCCTAACAATGGAATGAAAAACTTGATAATGTAATAATTTCCAGAGGATACTCAGTGAATGATGTAGATAGGTGTATATACACTAAGTTTGAAAATAATGAGTCTGAAATAATAGTATGTTTATATGTCGATGACTTACTAATTTTTGGGACTAGTCTTGATGTGATATCAGAAACTAATAAAATGTTATCTACTAATTTTGATATGAATGATATAGGTGTTGCAGATGTGATATTATGAATAAAATTAAAGAGAGTTCAAAATGGTTATGTAATTTCCCAAGAACACTATGTAAAGAATATTCTTAAGAAATTTGGATATTTAGAGACTAGCCTTTTGAATATACCATATGACTCCTCTTTACATCTTGCAAAAAATAATGGTCCTAGTATAGGACAAACTGAGTATACACAAATTATTAAAAGTATAATGTATTTGATGAATTATAGTAGACCTGATATTGTTTATATTATAAACAGACTTAGTAGGTATACCCAAAATCCTAATAGAGATCATTGGACTGCCTTAATTAGAGTTCTTAGATATATGAAAGGTACTATGAACTTAGGATTACATTATTTTGGTATACCTACAGTCTTAGAATGGTATACAGATGCAAATTGGATCTCAGATTCTGATTAGATCAAATCCACTAGTGGATATGTGTGTACTTTAGGAGGAGGAGCGATTTCATGAAAAAACCTCAAAACAAATTTGTGCAGCATACTCTACTATGGAGTATGAATTTATTGCCTTAGAGAAGATAGGTTCTGAAGCAGAGTGATTTGAAAATCTTTTAGGAGATATTCCCTTATGGTCAAGACCAATTACATCTGTGTCTATGCATTATGACTGCCAGGCTGCTATTGGGAGAGCCAAGAGCCAGATTTATAATAGCAAGAGTAGGCACATATGCCTAAGACATAATATTGTGAGACAATTGTTATCTGATGGGGTTATATCCTTTGATTTTGTAAAGTCAGAGTTTAATCTTGTGGATCTGCTGACCAAACCGCTTAGCAAAGTGCTAGTGGAAAGTACATCTAGAGGGATGAGACTTCTGCCAATGACATAGATCTAAGTGATGGAAACCCAACCTATATGATTGGTGATCCCATGAATTAGGTTCATATAGGTAATAACAAGTCACTGGACAATTTGGAAGCGCTGCCCACTTTATATATATGAGTCCATCCCTATAGTGTAGGGTAGTGTACTGCTACAATGATGAGGTTGAATAGTTCTATAGCGACGAGGTTGAATTTATATGTGATTCTTAATGCTTATCCATAGTCCATATTGGGTAGTGTACATGACTGTAGAGTACACTTGATGGAGGCACCTAAGTGAGTGCACGGTGGAGCTGCACATATGAAAATTAGACAGGTATCTCTAAAGCACTCATGAATTCCAGGTATCGGCACACGGCCAAAATGTACCAAATCACGTTGAACAGCTTATACATGAGATTATGATGTGAGTAATATGTACTTCTATTTCACATTAAAGAGTGGAGGTTCATAAAAACTTTATGTTTCACCAAAACTCGTGATTCAAGTTATATCTACTCTATGCATTGGTTCATAATTTAAAAGACACTAGTGCTTATGTGGCAGAGTTTTTTTTTATTATTATTATTATTATATATTCATTTCCTTTTGATCACTCAATCCAATTTTTTTTTTTTTTTTTAAATTTTTTTATTACTTTTAAACTGTCTTTTGATATATGTGGAGGATTGTTGTATATATAAAATATAAGTGAGTATATCAAAAGACACTCTATTTCACATTAAAAGATTACAAATTTTTAAAAAAATGTATATTAACTATTATACTTCATAGTTAATAATGACCTATAAATAGACTATACTATATATATGGCATGAGTGGGTACACATCTTATATTACACACGCGCGCCGCTCGACTCGGCTTTACTTGGCGCAGCATGGTGTAGCATGATGTGGTGTGTGTATCTAAAACTAAAACATTATATTTCTTTATTTTTTAATTCTTCATATTAACTAAGTAATAATAAAATAATATAAATATTTATAAGCGAGTAAATATTAGATTTAACAAAAATTTATTATTTTTTGGAAGTATTGAAATTATTAATCTCAATGGTTGAAGAAAAAAATCTAAATTAAACCATTTGATTTGTAGCGAATGAATGAATGAAATGATTTGGTACTTACCTTGTATTTCAAGAAATTAAAACTTTACATTTTGATAGTTTTATTCTCCTTTTAAGATATTAAATATTTATAACATTATATTAGAACATTTTTGTATATCATACTTGAAATTTAACTAGTTCATAAGAATTGACTTATTCAAACCTATAACTCACATCATGGATCATACTGGACTTATTCTTGGTCCTAAATTAAAGAAAAAGATGAAGGCTCGAAAAGGTATTCATCAATTAATAAGAATGTATGGGTCAAAATAGTAACATTCACATATATCTATTTATTTTCAAATATGACTCTATTAGTAAAAGAAAATTAATAAAAAAAAATTAAAATCAAATTTATTACTTTTAAGCAGAATTTCGAGTTAAAATTTTGTGAATGAAAAAATAGATTTGATATAATTT
Source organism: Aleurites moluccanus (assembly GCA_948193065.1). NCBI lineage: Eukaryota > Viridiplantae > Streptophyta > Magnoliopsida > Malpighiales > Euphorbiaceae > Aleurites > Aleurites moluccanus. The sequence continues at coordinate 76,179 of CANXYC010924512.1, read as the reverse complement.
TACTTCTTTATAAATTTTATCAGATTTGAATTTAAATTAATTGAAATTAATAACTATTGAAAACTATAGATTTTATGAAAAATAAAAAAGAATTAACTTAATATTCTAATTTCAACCTCCTGAGTGATAATATAATATATAAAATATCAATTAAATGCAGTTTTTTTTTTCACTCATTTTAAAAGATATAAAATTTTTCTGAATAAAAAAATATAGAATTTACTGAGTTTTGAATTTGAATCCTTTTTTTATTATTATAAAATAAATTTTTATCAAATTAATAAAAGATATTAAAAAATAATTTTATTATTATTATTATTTAGTACATGAGAACTCTTATAAAAAAAATTAAAATTCACTTTCTTATAAATATAAAATTTAATAACAAGACAAACTTATTAATTAATTTAGCATACGTGACCAAATAAAAGAGAGAGAGAGTCCAACTAGAGCAATCTATTTTTCTCGAGATCTTATAAAATATAAAAATAAAATAAAATAAAAAACCTTTATATAAACACCCCATAGTTTCTTCTCCAACCTAGGAACACAAAAAGTTGCAGACTTGTGGGGTGTTTCTTACAAACATAAAAAAAAAATAGAGAAAGAAGAAGAAAAACCCACTATGGATTCTCTTCTCCAAGCTCTAAAACAAGACCCAATAACTATGACTCTCTTTTTTATTATTCCTTTTCTAATTCTCTTAAGCCTAATTTCTCTCCTTCGCCGGCGGCGATTGCCATTTCCACCAGGGCCAAAAGGGTTACCAATTATTGGCAACATGCTAATGATGGACCAATTAACCCACCGTGGATTAGCTAAATTAGCTAAAGAATACGGTGGTTTGTTTCATCTGAAAATGGGTAATATTCATATGATGGTTGTTTCTTCGCCGGAAATTGCTCGTGAAGTTCTACAAGTTCAAGACAGCATTTTCTCAAATCGACCTGCCACTATAGCCATTAGCTTTCTCACTTATAATCGCGCCGATATGGCTTTTGCCCATTACGGCCCGTTCTGGCGACAAATGAGAAAGCTGTGTGTAATGAAGCTTTTTAGCAGAAAAAGAGCAGAGTCTTGGGAGTCTGTTAGAGATGAAGTTGATTCTATGGTTAAATCTTTCGTTGTTAATAATGGGAAAGCAGTAAATATTGGGGAATTGATTTTTACTTTAACTATGAATATTATTTACCGTGCTGCTTTTGGGTCAAAAAATGAAGGACAAGATGAATTTATTGGGATTATACAAGAATTTTCCAAGTTATTTGGTGCTTTTAATATTGCTGATTTTATTCCTTGGCTTGGTTGGATTGATCCTCAAGGTCTCAATTCAAAACTTGCTAAGACTCGATCAGCACTTGATAAATTCATTGATTTGGTCATTGATCAGCATATGCGAAAAAGGTCTCAAGGCATTGTTTCTGAATATGATACTGATATGGTTGATGATTTACTTGCTTTTTATAGTGAGGAAGCAAAAGTTAATGAATCTGATGATTTACAGAACTCCATCAAATTAACTAGAGACAACATTAAAGCTATTATAATGGTAAGTTTCTTTCATGATTTACTCTATAACATCCATAAATAACAAGATTTATTTCAGTTGGGACTTTAGTTTTCAATTCATTTTATTGTTTGAAGTTCTTCAATTAGTAAAAGTGTTTGCATCATAAGTCACAAAAACTTATTTTATTGTTTGAAATGGGAACTTCTAATAAATATTGAATTTTGTTTCATAATATTGTTAAAATTTTTGAGAAAATATTGGATACACGAGAGTATTTATAAGATATTATTTTGTAATAGAAATTTATTATTTGACTTTGAAAATATAATAAATTAATTTATATATGAAATGCATTGAATAATTTTGTAAATAAAATTATTAAATAAAATAAAAGCATCCTCCTCCTATTTATATTAAGTAGATTTATATATTATAATGAATTTGTGTAAATTTATTTTTATGTGAGTTAAAACGATATAATCTTATTATATTTAATAATTTCTTATTTTTCAATTTTTAATTGGACATATTGAATATTTTATAAAACTCAATTAACTAAAAACACATGCATCGTAAGTTTTTAATTTTTTTTTTTTTTTTACATGTTTTGAAATTTTAAATGAAACACTAAAATTATTATTTCTTGCAAAAATCATGTGTATTTCACAACTCTTTTGATACCCATATTAGATTTCAAAGCAAGATATTGTACTTATAATTAAATATTCAAATAAATCTATCCCTTTATTAGAATTCAAATCTTGACATCATAAATATTATTTCATTTTTTATATTTTACATTTTAGTACAAATGAAAATTGAATTGTATGACTATGATGGCCTAACAAAAGAATTTATTGTGTGCTGCATGTATGTATTGTATGGCAGGACGTTATGTTTGGTGGCACAGAGACGGTGGCGTCGGCAATAGAATGGGCTTTGACGGAGCTAATGAGAAGTCCAGAAGATATGAAAAAAGTCCAGCAAGAGCTCGCCGACGTGGTGGGTCTTGAGCGGCGCGTGGAGGAGGCCGATTTTGAAAATTTGACATTCTTGAAATGTACACTTAAAGAAACTCTAAGACTTCACCCACCAATCCCACTTCTCTTACATGAGACTTCCGAGGATGCTGAGGTCGCCGGATATTATATTCCGGCAAAATCTAGGGTCATGATTAACGCTTGGGCAATTGGAAGGGATAAAAATTCATGGGATGATCCAGAAACTTTTAAGCCTTCAAGGTTCTTGAAACAAGGGGTGCCAGATTTTAAAGGAAATAATTTTGAATTTATTCCATTTGGATCGGGTCGAAGATCTTGCCCCGGTATGCAACTTGGACTTTATGCTCTTGAATTGGCTGTGGCCCATCTTCTTCACTGTTTTACATGGGAATTACCTGATGGGATGAAACCTAGTGAACTTGATATGAATGATATTTTTGGACTCACTGCTCCACCGGCGACCCGACTCATTGCTGTTCCAAAACTACGTTTACTTTGTCCTCTTTAAAAAAAAAATGGAAATAACTATCGGTGCAAGAGGTAAAGAAGTGACCCGACTCATTGTTGTTTCAAGCCCGAGTTTATTGTGTCCTCTTTAAAAAAAATAAGTGGAAAATAACTATCCACAGGAGAAGTGAAGAAGAAAGGAAAAGGAAGAATTACAAAATTTTATACGATATTTAGGGAATTGATGAAACCACATCAAGTGAATTTCTATGAATTTTTTGTTTATAGAATATATACATATATAATTAAGAGATAAACTTGGGAGGATTTGGATTTCTTTTTCTTTGTTCATAAGAATCTTTCATCATAATGATTTTATGTGAAGACATGTCTTCTTATTTTATCTCTTTTCGTTTGTTTTTTATGAATACTCAAATAAAGATTGTAAAAGAAAATTAATCTTTCGTTAAGTAAAGCAATGAAAAATTATTATTTATACTGATTATATATATTAACTTAACGAAATATGAATATATAGATAAAAAAAAATATCGACAAAAAATAAATAAAATATTTTTAAGTTGAAAAAATGCATATTTGAATGTGTATGCATTTTTTTTAATTATTTTATTCTTTTTTATTTTCTAAATTAATTGTTGTATATGCCAATTTTAAAAAATGAAATTAATTAAAAAGTAAAATTGATGCATTTCTATTAATTCAATTGTATTGATAAAGGATTCAGATCCCTTATAAGATATATAATGAATAAATCAAAATCCAAACCATAAAAAAAATTGGGGAGAAGATGGAAAGCCTACAAAAAGAATTAGAGTAAATTTGATAAAAAAAAATGTGAAAATTTGGAATTGATGATGTCCTGTCCAATTGGGATTATATTTATTTGGTGGGCAATGAAGGTGATATTAGGCCTTTCTTTGATTTTATTTCCATAGACTAATGATGAGAAAATTACACTAAACACAGTGTAGGGCATATAGTAAAGATTTTTCAAACAATTGACTCCAATTTTTTTTAGATTTTTTTTATTAAGGGGACAAATTTTAGATATCATTTCATCTATTTTTTAAATTTATGAAGTATTCTTATATTATAAAAATTACATAATTAATTTATACTCATATTTTACATAATTAATTTATATTCATATTTTATAATTGACATTGATTCAAAAAAATTTAATCTAATTATAATTTAAATATAAAATTTCTTTATATAAATTATTTTTACTTAAAAATTTAATGATATTTTATATCAGGTTAATTCTTTATATTTTCATTCATTAATTATAATTATAAATTATAATTATAATCTTAACTTTTTAACTTTATCTTCAATCATCAACAACATTTGATTTGAAAACCAACCCATTTGGACAGCTACCTATCCTGCATCCAAATAGGGACCCACCTATTTCCTCACCCTCTCTCTTTCTATTATGAACCAAAGTGATGGTAAATTGGCAATGGTGGTTTAGGCAATTCAAAATCTACTAACTAATTTGAGTTTAATTTCAATATTAATATTTTTAAAATTAAACCGGTTAAAAAATTAGTGAAAATAGAATGTCAGAGGAACCAATCGAATTGATTAAATAGAAAAAAAATCGATATATATATATTTATATATATATATAATTTAATATATATAATATATTTATATATATATATATATAATTTAATATTTATTATATATATAATGAAAATAAATATAATTTGAAATTTATTATTTTTTATTAAAAAAATTTTAAAAAAAATATGATATGTTCGAATTGAAAAATAATCTAGTTCGACTGATGAACTGATTAACTAACTGATTCATCGGTTCTTTAATAAACTTTTGAGGGACGGATTTTGAGAACTGATCAAACCAATTCTTAATTTAATTTCTAATTTTTTTTATTCGATCAGTCAATTTGATCCGATTTTAATCACCATGATCAATACTAGCACTTCAACAAATATTACCACACGTCTCCTATTTCAATTTTCCTTGGTGGGATGTGAGGAGTTATACAGCTTATTTGCTAGTTTTAGCATAAATGATTCAGAAAAAAATTGAAATTACTGACATCTATGAAAAATAACTAAAATTACTAAATAAATTTGAGATTCAAATTTTCGATCTCTTATAATTTCAAATCTGATTTAATTACTAAATCAAAGTTTTATTGACAATATTTCATAATTTTTATGTAATATTAATTATTATCATTTGTCAGTATAACTATAAAGAAAATCAAAGGACAACTTTGAATTATTAAGTGCAATTTACTCAATATTTTTAATTGAATTATTTAATATATATATATATATATTTCAATTAGGTAAGTCAAGCACTACGCTAAGTGATGGAGCCTTTTTTTTTTTTTTTTTTTTTGTTGGACTAAAGTTTAAATAGAAATTTGAAAATGGAGTTAATTGACTATGGATTTTTACTATTATCATTGAAATCAAATCAACTTTTAAAATTCAAATGCAATGAAATAAAACATAAATTGGTGGAGTGACTGTGCTCACTATTATTTAAATTGAATACTAATATTAATGTGAGTATTTTGATATTATAGTCCCGCTTGGTCTTTTCCTCTCCGTCATTAATTATTATGAATGATAATGAATCAGATTTAAAATAAATTTTATAAAATTTTAAATTTAAATTTAATCCGTTTAAAAATAAAAGTATCTTTCAAGCCACTCGTTTTGTTTTAGGATTGAATAAGGCGGATAACGAGATGGGACGAATCAGAGTGGATAATACCTTTTTATATATCTCTTTTTATTTTTTATTTTTTAAAAAAAAAATTAAATGTTATTTCTTATATATATATTCATCTATGTAATTTTTTTTACATATTCATAAAATATAATTTATATTTCACATAAAAAATAATTATAAATTAAAAATATATATATAATTTAAATTTTAATATAATAATAATAAATAAAATATATATATAATTTAAATTTTAATATAATAATAATAAATAAAATACATATATAATATATATTCGTGGTGAGTTATATCATTACTCATACTCGATCCGAATTCGATTCGGATTAAAATAAAAATCTCGATCCAATCCATTTATTAAACGGGATAGATATTATTCACCCATTTGGATCGGATTGAGTATATATCTCTTTTTATTTTTTATTTTTTAAAAAAAAATTAAATGTTATTTCTTATATATATATTCATCTATGTAATTTTTTTACATATTCATAAAATATAATTTATATTTCACATAAAAAATAATTATAAATTAAAAATATATATATAATTTAAATTTTAATATAATAATAATAAATAAAATATATATATAATATATATTCGTGGTCAGTTATATCATTACTCATACCCGATCCGAATTCGATTTGGATTAAAATAAAAATTTTGATCCAATCCATTTATTAAACGGGATAGATATTATTCACCCATTTGGATCGGATTGAGTGAATAAAGTTAATATCCCTATTGGCTACATACAACTTATTTCATTTTTCAATACGAAAAATATAATTTTAATTATAATATAAAGCAATCGATAAAAGATTGGTATTAATATTGAAATTATTGATTAGAAATTATTAAAATTTCAAAACAATAAAATAATACCCTGAAAAAATCTGATTTTCTTAATAACATCTAAGACCATATTTTTCTGAAAAAGATAAATTTTAATTTCAATACTAAACAGATAGATAATATTTTTTTCAAAGATGATGATGATATAGGGATGTATAAAGAAAGAAAGTACAAACCAAGTGTTTCTGATTGTAAATCAATCAATTCTGTGGAAGCTGCACTTATTCAGGTTGCATTGAAGATTTTATTGTTAGTTGTAGATATCATTGTTATTACTGCTGGTGGAAGCTCATTGTCAAATTTTGCCAGCTTTTGTATAATTCATTTCATTTGTGCTTAAAACTTTTTTTTGCTTATGTCATGCTTGCTTATGCTCCAACCAAAAAAAGAAAAAATTTCCTATCCTCTCTCAAGAAAAGGAAATTAAATTTTATATGTACAAAGAATCTAATTAATTTGGTGTACTGGAAATCTCAAGTATTTTGATTTGAATAATAATGAGACAAATTTAGGTATGTGAGGATTATTTTCAATTATTCGCCATGGATAATCAATTTATATATTTGTTATTAATAATTATATATTAATTAGTTGAATATTTATTTTATATTACTGAAAGGATATAAATAGTCAAATCTTAATAATTTTCTCTTTAAAAATTATAAATAATTAGAAATCTTAATTATAATGTTTCAAATTTCAATTATAATTTGAAATTATTGATAGTTAAATTTTAAAATATTATTATTATTGTTACATTTATCAAACATAAATTACTAGATATTATAATAAATAGTTTCATGTAATAAATAATAACATAATAAAAATTCAAAATTTAACTTGATTCGACGTAAATCTATTTTATAAAATAAATTTTATTAATTAATAAATTTAACAAGATTAATAATTAAACAAACACTCATAATTTTATCATAAAGATACTTTATTCATACATTTAATAATTAAATCTCCTCATCAAGCAATTGACTTGCTCATCAAAATTTAATTAATCTTTATTTATGTATGACTAGGCATATTATGAAAGTATATTGATTTATGGGCTGGATATAACAAATTTCCACCTTTATACCATAAAAGAAATATACTTCAACTTAATATTTGAAATGCAGCTTTTTCATAAATGTTACTAAAAATATATTTTTATTCTTCAATTTATTGCTAGCTCCACTATGTGTTACATCATCAACAATGTGTTTCTAATTAATCTATAAAAATATCATCTTCAACAATTTTCATCCTTTATAATCATCATAGCACCTAAGCTAACTCTTATAATTTCACTTCGCATTAAATATCTATATCCCAAAAAATCCAACTTATCAAAGAAAATTAAATTTCTTTTAAATTGGGAACATTATCAAGTGTTTTAATACTAGTATTGTGCTTCTTAATTTCAACTCTACCAACATCTTCAATCTTTATCTTCTTGTCATTAGCTAGCTTGACACATTCATTTTTACATTCTTCAAATTTATCAAATCACTCTTTTTTAGAGTAAATATGGAAAGAGCATGCAGAATTCATTACCCATTCATCATACGATGGATCCTTTGTGTTTTCTTTTTCATCAAACACATCAACGGAAAGCACATCAATCTCTAAAAAATCACCATCTTCAATTCCAAGATTTATAGAACCATCACCATTAACTACAAAACTTATGGACTTGCCACGACTCTTTTTGAATTGATTAAATTCTGCAAGATTTTCTCTTCCTATAATTATATTGGATGTGTCATTCTCATGATAGTAATAAAATTCTTTATCACCATACACTATTTATAGTCTCAAACTTAAGTTTGATCTACTATTTCCTCCATATTTTTCTCTTGAATTACTTTTACCATGACTAGAACTCACTGTAAAAGTTTTAACATCACTGCTACTTTTCGGCTCCTTCAATTTCTCATGACAGCAGTAGTAACTTCCTCTACCATCAATGACACTTTTCCATCTGTCATTGTATCATTACACTTTCATAATACCATGGGAGAGAGGCCAAAAGAATTATTGGATTACCTTCAATCTTTATACCCAAACTAACCAAGAGGCCAAAAGAATTATTGGATTATCTTCGATTTTTACACCCAAGCTAACCAATAAAGTAAGGGTTAATTACAATTTTCCTCCTGTAGAATGACTCATTACACTAAGTTCTCTCTAACCTTTCAAAAATACACTAACTCCCCCCTGACGAATATTATAATATACTACTAGACCATTCCGTCCAATTTTGCCCTTAGTCAACTGTTATTCAACCCTATAAGGGTAGTGAAAAGACCAAAATGTCCTTACCCTTTATTTTTAATTAATTACATTCTATTTTTGTTTTAAATTTTTTTTTAAGGTTAAAAAATTTATTTTCATATTTTTGATAAATTTTAAAATAAAAAATAAACAAAAATATTTTTTATTTTTTATTTATTATTTATTATTTTAAAAAATAATTTAAGAAGAAATTAAATTATTAATTAAATTATTTCTTCTTAAACTTTTTAATACAAATAAAAAATTCATTTTCATATTTTTGACAAATTTAAAAATAAAAAGTAAAAAATATTGTTTAAAAAATATTTTTATTTTTTATTTGTTATTTTTTAAAAAATAAAATAAAAATATTTTTAAAAAATACTTTTATTTTAAAATTTGTCAAAAGTATGAAAATATATTTTTTAATGCTAAAAAAAAATTAAAAGTGAAAATAGAATGTAATTAATTAAAATTAAATGGTAAGGGCATTTTGGTCTTTTTATTATCCTTGTAGGGTTGATTAACAGTTGACTAACGATAAAATTAGACAGAATGATCTAGTAGTATATTATGATATTCGTCAGGGGAGAATTAGTATATTTTTGAAAGGTCAAGAGGAACTTAGGAGAAAATTACAATTAACCCATAAAATAATTAATCTCTTAAAGATATTATAGATATTTTCAACCATCTTCAATTGATGTAATTATTTTTTCAAATAAAGCTGATTAGTGTGTGATTTTAATATATATAAATCTTTTAATTTCTTCAACAAGCTAATTGGAGAGATCTCTTCCAACACATCATGCTTCACATTAAGAGTTAAGTATAATTGAATTGTACTTATAGCTTTTTATTATAAAACCTCTCATTTTTCAATTTTTAATTGTTGATAGTTTCTCCTATATAAAAGCTTCAATTAATCATTGGTATAAGAATATTTTTTATGGTACTATGTCACAAGCTAAAATTATTCTTTCTATCAAAGACCTCCACCTCGAATTTTAATCTCATCATGCTCACAATCTTTGACATCTAGAACTAATAATTTTGATATCACTTGTTATTAAAAATAATTTCATGCAATAAATAATAATATGACAGAAACTTAAAATTTAACATGATTTAGCTTAAATCTACACTAATTAATGAATTTAACACCATCATTAGTTAATCAAATACTCACAATTTTATTTCAAAGGCACTCTATCTGGTACTTTGTATCACACTAAACTCAACAACTAATTCTCCAATTCAACAATTTTGCCTAACTCTCATACAACCAAAACGAGAAGTATAAGGAGAAATTATATGTTACCACTGTTATACCAATTAGGATTTTTAGTTGGAGTACTGACAAATCACTTAATAGTTGACACATGGCTATTATTTTAAATTGCTCCTGATAATAATTAAATTTGATTATTATGAGTATTGTAAACCATTTAATAGTTGAGACATGGTTATTAAATTTTTCAACAATACTGTAATTAAGGATTCATTTGATTGATTACTTAGCAAATCAAAAATGCTTACGCCTCAGAAATTGCACGACGAATCATTTATTCTCTTATATGTCTTATTATTATTCCATACTCTTATTTATGTATCATATTTTTTATGAAAAAATATTGATTATCAAAATATTAAAAAAAAAATAATATGACGTATAAAAAAAATATAAGACAAAATATAAAATGCATAAAAAAAAAAAATTATACAATACACTAATGAATGATATTGTATCTCACAAGGTACGTATTAATTACATGAGAAATTATATCTTAACATTATTGAAGTTTTTTATCAATATATAATTATTAGAGTAGTTTTTATAAATTCGTTGATATAAAAATGTAAATTTACTCTTAAAATATTTAGCATTATGATTTTTCAATGTTATTTATTAAAAAATTTTATTGCGCAATAAATATTATATTTATAAAAATAAGTTTTTTTGTTAATAAGAAAATAAAAAATTTAGAAATAAAAAAAAAATACCAATATAAAAGATTTTAAATTAATGGTTGAGAATATGAAGTAATTAGAAAGAGGGAGTAGAGAGAGAATATTTTATTTTATATAAAATAATAATTATGTCTCAACTATTAAATGATTTGCAATAGATACAATAATAATGTGAGCAATTCAAAATAATAGTCATATGTTAATTATTAATTGATATATCATTTCAATTAAAAATTTTAATAGGTATGACAGTCGTAACATATATTTTCTGGAATAAAAATTTCTTTTATCAATATGCAAAATTTTATTCATCATGCAATCGATTTATTCATCAAATTTAATTAATCTTTTTTCATAATCAAACATACTATTACTTTATAATTAAGTATATTAATTTACGGGCTAGACATAACACGAGATGTAATGTAGATCCAAAATGTCCTATATTTATTCCGAAAAGATATATTTTGACATTGCATTGTGATGTAAGTGTTAAATTGATATATATAAACGGAATGATGAGTTGTTGCCAGAATGGTGTCGTTTAATTAAACATGACAACAACTTGCCAACCACTTTGAAGTGACCTATCCAGTGAGACCAGTATCATGTAATTAATTAATTAATCAATGTTTTACATATTTGATGAAGGTGGTGAAAGGCAGCAAGAAACCACCGGCAACTGCGATGGAACATAGCATTCAATTCAGGCAACCACTAAGTCCAAATGCTTTTATGTAAGACTTGATATTTGGTTGGTTTTGGCTTTTTGGGAGTTGGGAGTTAATTACTATTCTTTGCCTATCTGCTATATGGATTAAAACAAAATAAATAATATTACTAATTTATCAAAAGATTTGTAAATAAATGGACAAAATTCTAATTATTCGTATTGTTTATGTCAAATCCTAAAGAATGTTAAAATAACTAACGTTTGGGAGAAGTAAAAGAATTTCATTTTTAAAGGTAATTAATATAATGGTCAATTGGATAACAATGATTTGGACAATGAATTCGAGTCAAATCTTTTATTTAGATGATTAAAATTAAGTGAATTTGAATTTGATTTAAATACTTAGTAAAATCTAACACCTCAAAAATTAAATATTTTAAATACTCTTTTTTACCTAATTATTTCAAATCTATTATATTCACTTTTAATTTAAAATTTTTATTTTTTAAAATTTAAAATCTAAAATTTCAAATTTTTTATACTATCCAAATAAGAAATTTATATATTTACATATTAATTTAAAATATAATATTTAAAATTAAAATTTTAAATTTATATTCATACGTTCAAACGCAATATAAAAGTAATTTGATTAGACTTGCATTGGGTTAGTTGAAGTGCATGTCTTTGAATTTAACATTGATTTCATTAGAGATCCTAAACTTTAATTTCTTACATAAAAATTATTAAATTTTAATTTTAGTAATTTTAAAATTTTTGTAAAATTTTTATTTAGATTTTTCTCCTCAAAAGTATAATTATCATTATACTATTCTCTACATTCCTAAAAATAATATTTAATTATATTTTTATACTTAAAATTTAAAATATTTTTCATTTTAGTCCAAAATCTTTTCATTTAAAAATTTAAAAATTGAGTTGGTTACTCAATCAATTTTGAAATATTTTAATTTATAAGAGAGGAGCCTAATAAGAAAAGATTAGGAAATTATTTATAAAAATAGATAGAGAACTTTATCTTTTAGAAAGTATAAATAATATAATTTCCTTAGTTGATAATTGGATATTATATTTAAGATAAAATCCACCCAACTTTAATTTAAGAAGTCTAACTGATTGAAAAATAAGGAGATAAAATTTAATTAATAAAAAAGAACATACAAAAGCTAGAATAATTTAAGAATAATTGTGATCATATTTCACATAATACAATTGAAGGTAGTAAACATGATGCAATTGCATAACATAATGTTTACTATAAAATATTTTTGATAAATTACAAAAAACTAGAATATATAATTGATAAACAAAATAAGATAATATATTTAATAAAATAAGAAAAAAAAACTACTACAAATAATTCATGAAATTAGAAATTCTCAAGAGTCAAAAGGCAAAGAGATAGTTACCATTAATAGAGATGAAGGTATACTGAAACCTTATAAATATAGCTATCATTTTCAAAATCCAAATGAAAATATACATTTTTCAAAAATTGAGGAAGATGATGAGTGAATTAAATAATTGTAATTTAGCAAAATTATAAGAAATGTTTTATAAAGAGCAAGATAGAGAAAATTAAATAAAATTATTAGTATTGTTGTAGATAAGTATAATATGGAGGACATAGAGATTATAGATGGAAATAACGAGCAAATTGAAGAAAAAATTTATCAATAAATGTGATTATTAAAGCTAGAGGAAATGGAAATCGTATATCTAGAAGAGATAATTGAAAAATTAAATTAGAATAATAAATTAGAAGAAAAAGAAAGTAATTAAGAAAGTGAAAGTTATTCTGAAAAAAAGAAGAAAAAAAAGAAGAAGACAAAGACAAACATAATAAAATTTGGGAAGAATTTGAAAGCAATTTTATGAATACAACTTCTTAGTTTCTTTCCTCATTTCTAAACTTAAAGATTTTAGTGATCTGTCAAATAAATATCGTAATTATGTAGATAATAGATATTATGAATACGAGACAAGTCGAGATAATTATAGACTTGTAAATAGAAGTAGATATAATAACAGTTCTAATGCAAGTTTTGTTTCGATTTTTGAGTCAATATTTAGGAAAATATCACTCAACCAATTAGTATATATTAAAGTATCACTTAACCAATTAGTATATATTAAATCTAGACTATACAAAAAATAATGAAGTAATTTTTGAATAATGAAAAAGGAGTATGAGTCATGTTTTATAAAGTAATATTTGGACTATGGGAAGTTTTTTAAATTATTTACAACATAGTTTTACATGAATAATAGCATATCGGTATAATAATATTAAAATAGATAAAAAAGAAGAATTGCAGAATGACGGCACTCCATATGCAATGTTCAATATGCAAAGTAATAGAAAAAAAAATTAGGATCAAAATCTAATTTTGTTGAAAAGAAACAAGAATGACAGAGAAAGTTGAATAATATTAAAATATGTGACATGAGATTTTTAAAAATTATATTTGTGTTACAGAAAAATTACAAATAGTTGAAACTATCACTAATGAGATTGCAAAAACCTTACTAACATTGAAATTACTAGCCAATTTTTTTAGTATCCTTATGATGTGCAGGAAAAATTAAAAAATTTATTCAAATTGGTCTTTTAAAGAATTAGTTCACCTAGATCATTGAAAACAAGCTCTTTGAAATGATTGGGATTTATATTCAACAAATTATAATGGAGTAAAAAAGTTCACATTCAATTCAAATAGGTTTTTAAAGCCATGTATATTAGAAAATCCTTTTGAGTCAGAAGTATTACTCCAAACATAAGAAGTATGAATGGTAGCTCGATTTTCTGAAACGCTAGAGCTAAAGAGTTTCTCAAAATTCCAAAAAGAAATGTTCAAAAATATTTATGAGCTCCATTTACAAAGAAAAAAGTTTTGTATTAAATTTGAGACTTCACCAAGTGCACCTAAAAGAGATACTATTACAGTAGCTCATTATTTGACATAAATAGAGGGATTTGATTTCTTTGTTTATTATCAAAATAATTACATAATAGGATCTCTAACAAATACAAATCCTATACAAAGTTAGAGTCATTGGATTCTTCAGTATCAGTCAGCTCTCTTTTTTCATAGCTAAAGCTTGATTCAAATTGTTTTTTCATGGAAAAATAACTTTTGTATATCCAACTAATCTGGTATATCATTTTAACACCCTATTAAGAGAATTATTAGATACCTATATGAAAAAAGTAGATTTTGGAAGATATTTATGTCATGAAGGGAAAAATTACTTAACATAGCTTATTTAGAATTGGAATCCATTTTATCAAGATCCTGATTATAGAGAGTGAGATGATATGGATATGGAAGACCTAGAAAGATTAATAAGAGATGCAAGCATAGAGAATTTGTATGTGCATGAGGTGAAAATAAGTGGTGGGCCCTTGACATTTAGTTTCTTACCATAATATTGTACATTACTATGGCCAAGTGAAATTAAAGTAAACAATAACCCAAGACTTCTCAATATAAGGAGAGGGTTTGTATTCATAAGGGCACATTCATTTAAATATTCTTGAGTTAAGAGTGAAGTATGATACTCAAACCTTCTTTGAGTAAGAAATTTCTAATGATCTAAACAGTTTATAGACATCATTCTTTGTACATTTTGTTTATAAAATCCGATTTTCTAAAATATCTTAATGCTCTTTCATAAATATCCTGATAAATAGAGTGCATGTCATATTATTCTTTTTAAAGAATAAATTTATATAAAGGTTGCAATCCGATATAGGAAATGAAACAAATATTTTTTGCACCTAATGTAAGGAATGTATAATTAAGAGTAACTACCCCTCTAAATCGAGAATTATCATCGACTAAATTCAGATAACGGTCAAATTTTTTTTATTGAGATAAGTTCTTTTTAAGAAGACATAAGCCATTATGGTATTTATAATAATAATAATAATAATAATAATAGATAAAATCTTCATATAGCAAACTGGAGTCATCCCATAAATATATAAAAATATATTTGTAAATTCTATAAAAGAATTGAGATTAGAAATAGAGATAAGAAAATTTTAGGATGGAAAAAGACTTACAGAAATAAAAAAGAAAAATTTGAGAATTTTTATGTAACATTTTTAAATTGAAGGATTATAATGTGCATTAATCTATAATTCAAAGATCATAGGTAAAATTTACTTTGAATGCGCTTGTTGAATGTATAATTAGACTAAAAATAAGCTAGTTGTTAATTAAAAAAGCAAATTTATAAAAGTAAAAATTTTGTAGATAGAGACCAAAATTTAGGGGGTGGATAATATAAAGAGAGATTAGGGATAGGAAAAAACATATCTTTATTTTACTCCCAAACATATATAAGTTTAAATATGAGTATGAAAATTAAAATTCAATTGAAATGTGTTAATTTGTATAAAAAATTAAATTTAATCGATTTCAGTTTAAATTCAATTAAATAGTGGTACATAAGCACTAAAATACAACATGGGACAAGGCAGAAGATTTGGACCAACTCAAGGCAATGCAATGACAAAATAAAAAAGAAGCTGCATGGGTTTTTCAATCTTTATGTCCGATAATATTATTATTATTTTATTTTATTTTTTTTGTCTTTTTATTAAATTTCTTTTATAAGAAATACAAGTTAGTGGTTATTAAATTTTTTACCACAGAAGACACTCGAAGTCAGGGTCCTTTCACTCGTGACATGAAAGTTGAAACACATAACAACCATGCCAAAGGCTTGATGCATCTTCATGTCTGTCAATTGTTAAATCAAATTCGACATAAAAGATGTGCATTTATTTAAATGCCAACCACTTCAGATTCATCAAGCACTAACAAATCATTTCATGCCATTCTTTCCATACAAAGAAGACAAAATTCTAACCAATAGCGTTGATACAGTGGGCTAAAGTAGAGGGGGTAAAAATAACTCACTATAGATAAAGATTGATAATTTTGGGTAGTTAGTTTTTTTATTTAAAGTTAAATTTTAATGGTCCCATATGCTTTTTAATGTATTGTTAGAATTTTATCTTGCCATAAAGTGTGTATGGGACTGTTTGGTTGGACAATTATATATTCTTAATTGTCGATTATCAATATGCGTATCGCTAATTGAGAAAATTTGTGATGTTTGGTTGGTCAGCTAAAAATTTCGATTATGGCAAAATTTCTTTTCAGCAAATTTCATAAACAGGTATAAGTTGCTTTTAGTAATTAGTGATTTGACAATCGCACATTTAGCTATCGCTCTATCAAACACCCCTAAATATATTTCCGCGTGTGTGTATATACATAGAAATAGAATTTTATCATGTGAGTAATTTTATCATGTGAATTAGAATTTTAACTTTAAATTTTTTGAAATATTGGTGCTTTTCTCATGAGTGTTTTAATGATGCTAAAATTTTATTTTATTGTTTAAGTCACTTAACATTTGTTGTCTAAGTCATTTTGCAAATAAATAGGTAACAATGTTGAATCTTAATGAACTTTAATTTTCATTAAATTTAAGAAATTTGATTTAGAGAGTAAATTCACACTCTTTACTAAATCTGCAAGCTTGTTACTATTGTAATTCATCAATAGTTTAAGTAATTCAATAACAGTATTCTCCATAGCATTCAAGTTAAAGTAACTCTTGTTATCATTTTATAATTAACGTTACCTTTTAGAGATCAAATTGACATTTTTAGTTTAAGGGAAAATTTTATTAATGTTACCTGAAAGTTATCACTGTTATAGAGCATAATAACGAATGTTAATAAAAATAATATGTGTTATTTGTCATTAATTTTTAAATAAAATTTATAGAGATTTTTAGCTGTTGAAAATGATATAAAAGCAAATATTTGTCATTTTTACTTCACAATAATCATATTTTTTAACTTAAACTGAAGACATATAATTTGTGATTTTCCTAAGTGAAAATTAACTAATTTCAAGTGCTTTCAAGAGAATATTGTGCTCCAATTTTGGAACTCATTCTTACTCTGTTTTTACAATATTTTGTGTTTACTCTTATATCTTTAGTGTTCGGTTGTAAAAAACTTGTGAGCTCAAAATTTCATTTTTGTAATAGCTTTGTATTTTGTTTGAGTTGGGCGAAATTTTAAAAATATAATGTAAAGGGAAATTTTTTAAAAAAATTACAAATGTAAGAATTTTGAATACAATCGAATGCAAACCCGTGAAATTTTAAATCGAGAATTCAGGAAAAGTGAATGTAAAAAAAGAATTTGCTTCAAACAATTATAAATATGAATTAAGAATTATTTACATCTTACTTTATTTATTTAAATTGCATTGAATTTTATAATATTTAAATTAAATTGATTTTTATAATATATTATATTTATGCTAAATTTGCATTAAATATCTTTAATTTCCTATTCATCCCTTTAGATGCTTAGTCATGTAGAGTTCAACAAAAGTAATATAGGTTTTTTCTTCGTATGCAAAAGGTTTTTCAAGTCTTTCACATATCCTGAATCAGAAAGAAAATACTACACCAATAAAGTTTTGGTTGAATGGTACCGAAGTCGTTATATTCTAATTAAAGGCTAAAAATAAATAAAAAATTTCATGCAGTTGGCATATTACTTGAGCTTTTATTTAGTTTTGCAATTATAATAAGTTGGTAGTTTGCTGTTAGTAATTAAAAAATCCAAAAAGTTGATCCTTAAAATCTCAAAAATTTACGAAAATAAGAAAAATCAATTGGTATTTCTAAATTTTCATTACTCACAATGATTCCCAACCATATTAATTAGATTTGGACCCTGAGATTAAAAGGTTCTAAATTTGTATAATATAAAAAATTATTTGATTTTTTTTTTTTATCTAATATGAATTGTAAAATTTGCTAATTTGTAGTTTAATATTGATAATTGATATCTGAAAAATATATAATAATTTTTAAAAAATAAAAATTAATAAATCATCTCGATCTTTATATTTAGCTATGAATATTACTAAATCTAAATGATGTGACATTTAAAAAAAATTATTAATTAATAAAAAAAAATTAGAAATACAAATAATGATACTCAAAATAACCATTATTTAACTTTTTAATTGATTTTTTCTGTTAATTCGATCTAAACACTAACAAATGTAAATTTGATTCTACGAGTAAAGCTTGCAAATGATGTGACATTCTTAAAATATTTTAAATTACAACAAACCATTCTATGCATTATTGAAATCCATCAAATTTTTAATATATCAAACCAAAACATCTCATTTCTAAATAGATGATGTTCCAATTTGAAACACTTGCATTAATGATCCATATATCTTGATTAATAGATTTATCGGCTGCTACAAGATCTAATGAAATAGAGATTAATTTATGTACTAAGCGAATTTTAAAACATTAATTCAATAAACATGTTTATCAAACACAACATACAAACAAATGATTGAGAGTAAACACTAACTGCTCCTCTAAATAAGCCCAAAGCAGAGTAATACACCAACAACCCCACTTCCAGGGGAATAAAATTAAAGATAAAAAATAAAAATCCATTTCCAAGGAATTAAAGAAAAAAAAAAGAACTAGGGACTTCATTTGATTAAATCCAAAATATCCTTCCAGTGAAAGTAGAATACACCATACATCTGAATCAGCTTTTTACTTGTTCTATGATACAAGATACAACAACAAAAATGATGGGAAAAATCTGACTTAAATTTTACACTTTTTTTAATAGCTTCAAAAAAAAAGAGCTATTTTTTTTTTTGCATTCAGGATAAGCAACCATTGATTGCAATTTTACAGTACCATTCGAACCACAGCAAGACCAACAGCAGAAATGGAAACAAGAGTACCTATGCAGTACTTTATCACATCATATTTTGCACCTTCCAATTGAGCTCTTAATGCGTGAATTTCCTGAAAAATATATTGTAACAAAGAAAAATGTCAAAAATGCAATCATCTGTATACTTCAGAATTTCCTAATTTCACAAGTAATGCTCATTCACCCTATCGAGTTTGTTAGTGAGATTAGAGGTTTCAGCATTCTGATTTGCTAGCTCATCCCTTATCCTCCTGCATTACATTAGGCACCACACAAGTGATTAGCCGTCAGAAATAAGAAATTAGAGAAGTTGGTTTTCCATTGCTTTCCTTACCCTCTTTCAAGATTCAAATCCAGCCGTTGCCCTGCAGTGACTTTGTCAATTTCATGCCTGTGTCACAACCATAGTCTTTCAAATGTGAAGGTCATCAGAAACTTACATGGTAACAAAGAACATAACTAGCAGGGTATCACTAATCAAACCTCAATTCACTGCGCATCTTCTCAATATCATTCCGAAGTTTTTCAGTCTCATGTTGCAACAAAGAAAAATGATGTTCCTGTATACATGATTTTAGAGAACCAGGCATGGAAAATTTAATTAGAGTATATTATTGCTCTACATCATAAGAATTGCTCTCAAGATTGAAAAACAAAAGAAGTCAATAAAGTGAGGGTATTTTTTTATTGTTTTTTCTATTTGTGTTCAAAGAATATTTAAACTAATAACAACCAAAGAAAAGCTACTGAAACACCATAATCTTGTACCTTCCCCAAATTCCCTCATTGAAACCCAATTCTCCCCAACCCCCTCCTCCTCTCTTCGATCACTACTAAGGGAACCCCAAAAGACTTTATCTCTGCCATGAGTTACTACCCTAAATCCTTTAGCCCCCTTTGCCATGTCACTTTTCCCTCGATCTCTCTCTCTCTCTCTCAAAAAAACCCCAATTTCTCTCCTACATTCTTTTTCTCAATCTTTATTAGCAATAAAACTAAGTTATTGAGACCTGGTTCTTCTCTGTCATTCATTTTATTTTACTTTTCCCTACATATTATCCACCAACACTTTTCTTCCCCCTTTCTGTAATTGGGTCTTTTGATTCTCACTTTCTCACTCAAAAACATAAACTCCATGCTATTTTGCATAAATAAGTGCATCGCAAAAAGATATGCTACACAATGACTTTTGTTCTATTATCGAAGATGAGGTTACTCAAATTGGGCCCCAAGAAAAAGGAGGAAGCTTAAAAAGAAAAAGTATTGAACTGCTTAAATAAACATGTATGATTCAATTTTGGATATTCATAAATGCTTGTTTAGTTATGGGTGCGTATTGCTTCACTGCATTTGAAAGAGAAGAGTCTATCAACAGAGTGTTAGCTGTTTTGAGAACTTGATCACCTAGTAAGAAGAAAGAGGTCTATTAAAGTTTGCTTCTCTGCTTTTGAACATTTTTATTTTCTTTCATCAACTTCCAGTTTTTATATACATTCTAGTTTTAGAAAAATTGTTTTCTTTTATCTTATATGGGTCTATTCTAATTTGCTACCAACATATTGGGAAAATATTATCATTTAATCCACGTCAATGCCACATTAACAGTAATTAACAATGTACTATAAGTTTGACCACAGAAAACATAATGTATTAAAGTGACACCAGAAAAAACACACAAAACTTGATGTGTGGTGCATTAAACCACAAGAAATATACTTTTTTAACTTTTCCCTAAAAACAAGATAAGGTTATGCCAAAAATTTCTTCCATTCCTCATCAAGTGAAGTCACAAAATTCAACTACAGTTTTTGTGCTTTATCCCATCCCAATTAATTCTAGAGCCCATTGCCCAATAATTCAGAGCAACTATCATCGTTTGATAAAGAATTATAACATAAATAAGCCCTTTATATATAACAATTAAAAACAAAACATGCAATTGTTCTTTTTTTTGTTCCAGTTTTTGCCAACCTTTTCCTTTTTCATTTTCCAAACCAGTGCGAATAATCACAGATATATAGCACTGCATATTAGCCAACCCTGATGTGGCCAAACAATATTAATACTTCCTCTAGTGGCCCAAACATGCTACCAGCTCCTTCCTCTCCCCCCTCTCAAAATATCCAATGCCTCTCTTCCGAAAAATACACTTCATCTGAAGATCCAATAAAATTTCCAAGCAACAATTACCAAGATTTTGAACACCCACTTGCAAAAAATTGACATTTTCTCATACAAAAGAAGACCATCTTTAATTTTTTGGAGGAAGGGAACTTGTAACAAACTCCAAGATCATTCGTAATTAAGCACCCATGTGAGGAAATCATTAAGAAAAAAAAAGACACATCAAATGTTCCAATTTGAAGGAAAAATGCATTCTAACTAATATGCTAGTTGAAAAAGAAACAGTCACAAAGAAACATATGCAAGAAATAAAAGAAAAGAAGAGAAAGGGGAAAAAGGAGGAAAAAAAAAAGGTAAAGGATAATAATACAACTTCTTACAAAGTTAAAATGCGTGATTTTGTGCCTTTAATAACTATGTTCTAGTTACACACAGGGATGGATGTACATGTTGGCAAGGGGGGGCATCTTAATTTTTTGAAACTTTTAAGGTAAATTATAATTTAGCTTCTGAGATTTGATAAAATTAATAAAATAGTTCTTATATTTTAAAAAATTAATTTTTTAGTCCCTAATAAAATACTATTTTGTCATATTTTCCTTAATTTTCTTTTTTTTTTTTCCTTCGTTCCTTCATTTTCTTTCACAATTTTCTTTATTTTTTTCTCAATGATATTATAATGACTTTTGGTTGTCTCTAATTTAAAATATATGTTCGGTATTTTTTATTATTTTTATGATTTTTAAATAAATTTATTTCATTATCATAGTGTTCTTTCCTAAAAAATTTTAGCCTTCGTTCTTAAATATGAAGGTGCCTTCCCTTCTTAAAATTCCTGCGTCTGCCTATGGTTATACAGATATACATATATAGTATAATGACTTGGAGACTTTAAAGATTAGGAAGTTTGAGTTAGGATCTCAACTTTTTCCCCTCAAACCATCTCTATTCTAAGAGTTTGTTGCAGGTCTCGGTTGAACAAGGTTGTATGCATACTTTGGCTAGGAGCAATTCAAAAAGTACTCGAACAAAACTGCAAACTGCAATTTATTAATTTTTCAAACTAAAAGGGAATAATTTAACTACAGAAATCATACTGAAATACAATTGATTTGGTGTAGTTTTAACACTTTGGACCAAATAAAAGCAAGTATAAAGAAATATACAATCAATAAATAAACTAAAGTTTATAGCTATATAATATAAAACATGCATATCCAACATACTTCTACATTACTAAACAGGAAAAAAAAAGAGAGAGACATATATCTGAAAGTCTAAAAGAAAATAAAAGAAATAAGCATGTTCAATATCCTGAAATAAAGTTCTAACGCATTAATACACAGTTTTACAGTTAAATGAGGATAAGTTAGTAATTTAATTATGTATAACTTACAGTAAAGTTTGGTCTAGTTATCTTTCCTTTGCAAACCAAGTAGGAATGTTTTAATCCTAAACCAGCCAAACTGTCTAACTCAATTTGATAAGATTTGGTTGAACAATTTGCATTAAATACTGACAAGTGCTTGCATTCTCTCTTGAACTGGGTGGTACTTGGTAGAACTGAAAATTAATTGCTAAAAATTTAAGAAAGGAATTTTAAGTATTGAATAATATAGTGCTTAAATATTTAAATTATAAAATTTGTTTAAAAACCAGATGACTTATTTCAATAAAAATTTTAACTTATCACTTTAAGCAGTTTTTAGTTTAATTGAGATTTCTAAAATATGCATTATCAAACAACTTGAAGTTAAAAAGTGCTGAAATTTTTAATTTTCGGTGCTGAATGGTATTATCAAACACCACTTTAATATTTAATTATTTCATATTCTGGTATTTCTCATTATGTCTAGCACTATATCAATGTTTAACTAGATTTGCTTCCAAAGTAGGTCAATCATATTTCTTGCTTCCTTAAGCATTTCATAAGAAGGCTAATGAAGGAAACAAAAATCCCACGCTTTTCCTGCCCTATTTCCAGATATTGAGCCTTCAATCAATAACAGGATTGCATTACCTTCCAAGAACTATAAACACAAAATGGGAAGTAAATCCCCGCAGCCCACAGCTTATGTTCCCTTTCTTATACCATGATTCCTTGAGTGGAATTAGTATGAGTTATGATCTTAATGTTATATAAGAGAGAGGCTGCTTTTAGTTTGGAAGCCAAGGAAGTCAGTAGCCAACAAGCCTGCCTTCTCAAACACCTAAAGGAACTCCTCAAGAAAGCTTCCAGTAAAATATTATGAAGACAATGAAGGTTGAGAAGAGGATTTTCTTATCTGATGAAGTCTAGTCTGACTTGCATGTTTTAAGTATAATGCTTTCTCTTTTCTTCATTAAAGTTGATTTCTAATCTCAATCTGAAAAAAATGATGATTTGTTCTCTAAACTAGTCACATTTTGAGGTGGTCTAATGTGAGAATAAAATTTCTTATTGTATAAAACAGATTTACAGAAAGAGAGAGATAGTGAGAGCAAGGAAAACATACTTTCACAATAGCAATATTGACTGAATATTGACCATATTGACAATATTGACATTAATAGCAAGGAAAACATACCTTCATAATCCCAACATAAACAGAATAACTGCCGCAAACTTAAGCAATATTGACAGGAGCCAAAAGGCTAAAATATGAAAATCAACATTTCTCACCAGTCACCACCAAGCAATGGTAATAACAATTAGTTTACTAATTAATAGCACATACATACATGGAGAGTAAGTAGAATAATTCTATCAACCCATTACAGCCAAACTCTTGATTTAGGGATGCTCATACATTATTCCATGGTGTATATGGTAATTCCTTACATTATTACTTCCAACTAGATATATTTGTAAAATCTAGGTGGCTAATCAATAAAATTTATCATGATATTTATAATTATTTAATTGAGAGTCCAACATATTTCAATTAAAATGAAAGTCAAAACAAGCCATACCTGCGAATTCTGGACGTCAGATTTGAATTTGGACAAATTAGTATCTTGAATCATTTCATTCTACCAACAAAAGCAGACCCAAATTAGAAAATCAGAATAAAGATTAAAATTTTCCAATAAACATAGTTTATATACAATGATGATAAATTAATAAAATTGGACTAACTTCAAAGAAAGAACCTTACTTTCTGCATCTCTGCTTTGGAGACAACTGACTGAGACACATTTTCCAAGCTGCCGTTCAAAACTTCAGTAATGGCAGCCGTAATTGCCTCAGCTTGCTTTGAGGGCACGCCCTCTGCCTCCAATCTTCTGACCTAAAACCCAAATAACTTTATCATTGGAAGAATATAAAAAATAATAATAATAATAAAAATTTCTACATTTGTTCAAATGAATTGAAATAATAATAATAATAATAATAATAATAATTACAAGGGCCAAAGTGTCGACAAGAAACATTCGCTTTCCGTTGGATTTGACGAGCTGAGAAATCTGTCTACATGGAGAAATGGAAGCAGAGGAATTGGAATTGGAATTGGAATCAGAATCAAATCCTCGATTTCTACCAAAACTGATCCATGAATTGGTTCCAAATTGACGAACCCGTCTAAAAGCCGCAACTGCGGACATTCGACGATTTGGAACAAAAGTTAGAGAAATTGGCAAAAGATTGTCGAGAATTGAACTTCAAATATCTTCAATGATAGTTGCCTAAAACAAATCGAAATGGAAATGAAACGAGGAAAAAACGAAAATTTTCAATTAAAGGCAACCGGTTGTTGTTAATTATAGTGATGCTTCCCAAATTTTCTATGCAATTTCAATGGCAGCCATTGCAAATTGGCGAGCGATACAAGGAGACTGATATTTCGCAGTTGCTTCGTCGTTTTTTTTTTTTTTTTTTTTTTGTGTGAGGAAATATTTTTTTACTGTTTTTTTAATGGGTAAAAAATTGCATGATTTAAAGTGCGTACAAATAAATACTAATTTTTAAATTCATATATATAATAATTTAGATATATAAATTATGCCTAAATATAATAAGAGCAAATTATTATTTAATCCCTAAATTTTGATCTGAATAATGAAGTGATCCTTATATTATGTGAAATGCATAATTAAGTCCTTAAATTTTTCACTCCATTGGACTATTTAGCCCTTCCGTTCATTTTTTTTTTTACTTTTTCATTAAATCTTAAATGAAATGGCTAAAATATCATTCATTCACTATTAAATTTTCTATCACCTGCCATTATTCAAATTAATAATTTTTCTTTAAAAATGTTTATTTTTTTTATTTTTTAACTCTAATTTCATAAGTGAGAAAAATTAAAGCCTCTACCAAGCTAATGAAAAACAAGAAAAGATAATACTAAAAATCTTTCGGACTATATAAACAAAATCAATTTCTAATTTCTAATTTATACTCTAATAATTTATTCAAAATAATTTAATAATTAACTCCAATAATCCAATTATCCAACAAACAAACCAATAATCCAATAATTCAACAATAACAAACCAAAAGCTACAGAGGCCACCACCGCCACCACCAAATTTCAAAACCACTGCCACTACCAAATTTCAAAATCGTCGCAAAATCTTCACCGTCAGAAAAGAAAATGGAGATGATGAAGAGAAAGAAAAAGGGAAGATGACAGAGAAAAAGAAAGGGAATGAGAAAGAGAGGGACAAGGGAAAACAAGAATGAGATGATGAAGAAATTAGGAAGGGCATTAATGAAGGTACAGAGGGGTTGTTGAAGGGAAGAGGTATGGTAGAATAGGTGAAATGGTATTTTGGGATATAATTTTATTTTATTTTTATTTTTAATTTATTTCTAACGGAAAAAGTAAAAAAATTAACAGAAGGACTATATAATTTTACAGAGAAAAAATGCAGGAACTAAATCATATATTTCTCATAATATAAGAATCACTTCGGTTTTCGGACCAAAACTCAAGGACTAAATTATAATTTTTTCCATATAATAACTTATAATTTTTAATAGAATAAATAAATTATTTAAATACTTACTTCAGATGCCATGTCAGCAATTTGACATTAAAAAAAATTATTGTTTGCAAACGGTAATCCATTTCCCTTCCTCAAACCAGTTTCCCCCATCTTCTTTATAAGAGAATAAATCTCTAGGTTGCAAAATCTTCTAAATCTACTCAAATCCTTTAAACTCTTTGAAACTGAAATCTTGTTCTACTCTTTAGAAGCGATTTCGTTTAACATTATTATTCATGGGATATCCAGTCTACAAATGTGGGCTTCCTACGCATACGAAGACGTCTTGGACTGTGAAAAATCCAGGAAGAAGGTTCTTTGGTTGCCGGAATTATAGGGTAAGTTGAAACTTTATTTTGTTATGAGTTATGATTGTGGGGATGATTCGTGATTTGTGGTAATATTGATTTAATTTTGGATTCTTTGCATGGGTCACCAGGAAGATGGTCCTTTTTGCAAATTCTTTAAATGGTATTATTCATCCATGGACGAAAAATCTAAGAAGGTAATTAATGGTCTCTTGAAGAGAGTGGAAATGGAGCAGACTCAATTGGGGATGGGTAATTTTGATGAGATTGGTAATGTTGGAATTGTGGGAGATGTAGATTTGGTGACCAATAAAGGTCATCCAAACTTAGCCTTCATCAGTGATAAGAAGAAAAATAAAAGAAAATATTGCTTCTTGCTGAGTTGTTTTGTTGTTTTCATGCTTGGTTGGGTGATGGGCGTTTGTGTGGGGTATTAGTATTGCTATGTTTTTTGCTTTTTTGCCTGGTGAGTGTTCTGTATAGGGTTAGAACGAACAAAACATGATTTACTTGGTAGGTGTATGTATTAATTTTAAAGAATTATTTGTTTATGAGGTGGTATATCAAAATGAAATTTTGAACAATTATTGAAATGAACATATATAAATATTTTTTCTAAATTTCT
Source organism: Aleurites moluccanus (assembly GCA_948193065.1). Classification (NCBI taxonomy): domain Eukaryota; kingdom Viridiplantae; phylum Streptophyta; class Magnoliopsida; order Malpighiales; family Euphorbiaceae; genus Aleurites; species Aleurites moluccanus. The sequence goes on along the minus strand of CANXYC010924512.1, from coordinate 48,850 downwards.
TGTGTTGTGATAATAGAAATTAATGGTATTTAAAATAAATAAAGATAGCTTTTATTATTAGGAAAAAATTATGTTGATAATTTTAAATGAGTGGACAAAAAAAATACTTAAATTGCAATGGTATAATCTTTAAAAAAAATTGTATAAAAAGAGACAATATATTAAATAGAAATCCTGACAATTATATATTAATAACTGAAATTGTATGATACATTTGGATAAAAAAAGATGTTTTATTTTTTAGTTGTTTTGTGAGATATATCATATGTTGGAACATGAACCTTTCCTGTCAGTTGAACCGCTAACAAAAGCAAAATGGTAGGTGAGGTTCACATTGACCAAAAAATAAAAAATTAAAATTAAAATTCCTACATACACACATCTTTATCACTGTCCATTAAAATCTCCCCATGTACACACATCTCTATCACTATTCATTAGAAGCCCTAGGTTCACATTGACCATTTGACTATACAAAACAAATATAATATTTCAAGATGCAAAAAAAAAAAAAAACTGTCAATGCTTCTTCTGTGCTAAGCTCGTTTCCTCTTCTTCAAAGCTTGTAGTTCTTTGATGGTTGGATCTGATGACTTGGTATTTTTCTTGTTACTGGTTCCTACTGTTATTGTTCTAGATCTGGGTAGAGGTTGAGTTGAACTCTTGTGTGGAGGTATCCATAGCTGTTGTTTTGTTTGAGTTAGCTATGGAAATCTGGATATAAGCACAAGTTTCCTTTGAATACTAGTAATTTTGTTTGATTTCTTCTCTTTGTTGGCATTTTGACTGCTTGATCTTCCAAAGCTGGTATGCTCCTTTTGTGATTCAATTTCCTATAAAACATATACAATAAGTTTACACATAATGCAGGAATCAGTTATGGTGTACTGTTTTTTATTAAATGAGTTTTACTTTGGTTATATCTTATACATCATCTTCACTATTATCTTCATCTTCACTGCTGGAGTTAGATTTGATAATTACATTTATAATAAATTCTATGTCTGGGTCCTCCACATGAGTTGGGTTGATGATTTGAGAGAATAATGGTTGACTCAAAGAGTGAATAATATCATCATAGTTCTCCAACTCAGGAGATTTTGGACAAGTTGCTCCAAACTCACTCAAATCTAATTGAGGAGTGAAGATTGTGTCATTAACAGTCTGGCTTGTACCCTGCATACAAGAACACAAACATATGCATTCCACAGTAAGTCTTTCAATTCCTTCCTTCTGAATTCCTTTTTGAAGTTTGTATAAAGGTGCTTCACACAATTTCTCTTTTCAGATGCAGGATATGCTTCTTCTAATGCATGTAATAGACCCTGCAATGAGCACAAAATTATACACAGTTAAGTAAATCTCCTCCTCATTATTAAACAATTGAAATAAGATAAATATGAAAATATAACATTCACCTTTTTCTTATCTAATATAAATGTCCAATTCCATGGGTCTTTTTGAATTTGGAGATCAAGTCCAAGCAAACATAAGAACTAAGACCATATTTCTTTATTTTCCTTCCTACAAACAGCCCAAGCTATAGGGAATATACAATCATTTGCATCAATTCCTACAGCAACTAGCATCTGCCCCCCATACATACCCTTTTAAAAAAATCTATCAACACCCTATCAATGGCCTACAACCAGCTAGAAAAGCATCATTCAATGCTTGCAAACCCATATATATCCCCTGAAAAATAACATCCTCCTCATGGATTTGCATTGTTCTGCCAGGATTAAACCTAAGCAATTCTAACCTATAATGCATTAATCTAGCAATTTATTGCTTCTCATCACCATCTATTAATGTTTGTGCTAATGCTCTTGTCCTCCATGCTTTGGTCTAGGTTACATTTATTTGGTAATTATCTTTCATAATTTGTATGAAGCTTTTTAAACTCCAACTTTAATTCTATCAATTCATGCAATTAACCCTAATCCTATCAAGCCATGTAAATAATGCACTACAACCCAAAACAAAAAGGCAAATAAACTGAATTTATGAAAAAAATTGACAGCATCAACATAGTTCGATACTAACAATAATTTGGGGCTTCATCGAATTCTTGCCTCCGGTACCAATCTATGTCTTCAGACCTTGCATTCAAACAGATGAAAACTGAATATTGCTGATTTAAAAAAAAAAAAATTATTGCAATTGGAAGGAATTACCCTAATATTGACAAAAAACTATAATTTTATAATGATAAACTCTCTAATTTGTTACGTACTTACCCTAAAATCAACACAAATACAATCTTTCCCTCACTGAACATAAAAATTAATCAACTCAAAAAAATTAAGCAGAAGAAGAGGAAGAAGAGACATAGATGAAGACGAAAATGAAGACGAAAGTCATTTTAACCCAAATCAATCAAAAAGGTAAATGTCGTTAAGCTACTGACGTGGCATTTGAGAGAAAGGAGTTGTTGACATGTCCAAATGATATGGCGATATTTTGATGAGTCAATAATTTGAATGGATTCTCGCCGGCCATGTATGCATTTTTAGCCGGATTGATGCCTGAAAATCGTATTAAATTTTTTTTAAGTAGTTTAGTGATAATAATAATAAAAAATTACTTATATGATCATAATAGAATTTAACCTATAGTTTGTTGACAATGGGTACAAATTACCCTAAGATTTTATGCTTCAATCTTTACATAAATTTTTTTACTCTCATTGAAACTTCCAAATAAATTTTTGTAAATTTTATTTCATTATTTTTGTATGTTAGAAATAACTTTTTAATTGAAAATATCGTATAAAATTATTAGAAATAATTTTTTAATTGAAAATATCATAAAATTATTTAAAATAAAATAAAAAAATTATATGTAATTAATTTTAAAATTAAGGGTAAGTTGAGTAGGAATAATTATAATTTTATTTTATAGTCAAATATGATTTGATAATAATATTGAAAATGTTATTATATTTGATATTAATTAAAAAAGATAATGGTATATTATATTTTACAAACAACTACAATATAAAGTTTGATTTTTCTCATTTTAATAAATAAAAAATAAAAAATAAGTCATGTTTATATAAAATAAATATACATACTAAGAAAAACTAATTAAAGTGTTCAATAATATTTTAATTTTTTAAATATTAAGTTGAACCAATAAGCCAACCAATAGATAGCTCCAATTTACAAAATATTGGTATATAGACTATAGATACAAATAAATTAAACTGGCACACACCACCGCCTCATCCTTTTGACCTATAGTGTCGTGTTGCTATCTTATCCATAATTTTCTCAGAAACTATCATGCAAATCAACAATTTGCATGATATGTGCGATTGAAGAAGACTATTAGCTTATTGTATCATACAAAAAAAAAAAAGCCGTCACCCCAACTCTTCAATTGGGCTCAACATTATCTATTCAATAAACAACATTTTAACATTTAACCATTAACAACTGTCTGATGAATGAACAATAAAGCATCTCCCTCAACCACTTGTCCCGCGTTCCATTTTTAAGGTGTTGGGGTGGGGATGAAAGTGGTGTTAGAAGAAAATTACATAATTTAGTGCAAATAGCAGATGGAACATGATTTTACTTCATCTAGCTAATTCTCTTCCTTCATGTATCCCAATCTGAGAAGTGAGACCCTCACTTTGGTCGCCTTCGGTATGGGAATAAGATGTCATCCAGACTTTCTTTAATATAATTCCCCACTTTCCGCATGTTTCTAGCCACCCCTGATGCAACCAGGCTTGCATTCCTTGTATACCTGCAGTTTTGCACAAAAACCTGAAGGTTTAATATTTTATTCATCAATTCTGCATATATTTACTAATAATTGAATGGATTTGCTTGCCTGTTCAAGAAATCATCTCCTACAGAATGGGATGGTTTATGTGTTCGATGATGAGGAAGTTCTCGGCCATCTTCAAGGAAATAATTGACAAATATAAATGAGACAAAAAAATAAGAAACATCCATTTGAGAATCATACAGCAATGAACACATTATTAATGTCTAAATACATTATGCCTTGAAATAATACTCATTGCAACTCAACTTAGCCTTAATCTCAAAATTAATTGGGTCGCCCATATGAATTATTTATTTCAGCTCTAAATGATTTTGAGCGACGTCTTGTAATAATTGTAATGTCTCTGAATCATATTGTATTTCACTTCTCCAAATTAGTTTAAGTCTACCCCCTTCCTTTCTTCCTCTCTTCTATCACAATGTACTTAACTTTTCTAACCGAAACCTCCCTATATCTCTGTTTCACGTATTCAAATTATCTTAATTCATTTTCTCATCTTGTCCTTAATCAATACAAGTCTCACTTTATCTCTAATACTTTTTAATTACATATCCTATCCATTCTAATATAACCACATATCCATTTTAACATTTTCATCTCGGCAATACTCATTTTCGATATATATTGTCCCTTCGTTATCCAACACTCACTATCATATGACATAGCCAATCAAATAGTCATACAATAGAATTTTCCTTTCAATTTATTAGGAAATGATAAAAAAGAAATAAATAAATAAAGCAAAGCTTGAAGGCAATGAGTTTTGGCCAATAGGCAAACCTACATGTGGAAAGAAGATTAAAGGGGGTAACTTTTTGAGAATTTTCAATAAGCTGTACAAATCACAGTAAACATATTACTTCATTCCTAAGACGATAGGACACAGCTTAATAAAATCCTTGCATCAAAAATTGGTCTGTATTGGCTACAAAATCATCTTTCATTAGCATCCTAAATATACATCTTCCAATTTACACATACCAACACATTATATGTATTTACGTGTATACAACTAGCCTGTAATACGAAAAAAGACTAGGTTACTGAATTAACAAAAGATTGGGCAGCTATCACTTTTACAAAATAAAAAGTCCAAAATTGTCCTCAAATCCTACTCCCATCTATTCCAACTTTGAACGAGAGAAAACTACAGCTAATAGTGTTGGAAGCAAAGCTGCTTCACACTGCTCCAAATCAATGTGACACTAACAAAATCATGGAGTTCAATTGTGCTCTACTAACAAAATATTCTCAAATTGCAAAAATTTTCAATTTGCCTTAATTTCACTTTTAAAATCAATACAAACATTTATTCACTTGCTCCTGAAGTAGCCATCCATTGTAATCCCCTGATTCACATTTTGAACATTCTTGATTGGCAGATGAAAAGCAAACAGGTTGTTTTTAGTTTATTTTGAATGATGAATTTAGCATATAATACAGCATAAATGAGATTTATTTTAAGGGCCATTATCTGACCATAAACTTTCTGAAGCACGGCCCTAAGAAGAGAAATTCAACGGAATCATAAATTTTTTAAATTTTGGCTGAAGTGCAGCCTCTCATGAATTGTATTTGCAACCTTCTAGTCTAGATACTGGAGTAGAGATACTAGATTCAAGGTGAACAGGAACATATGATTAAACTATTTGCTCTTTATTTTCTAGCTGTTGGGACAGATTTTTTTTTTTCTTATGGAGAGAGAGAGAATCCACTAAATATTAGAGATTCATCTGGTCCAAAGCATTTCTAGAAAGAAATGGATTGGATACTCAGAGAGAACTCCAACGATGGTAGGTCAATGAATGGAAATAGCACAATGACAAGAACAGCCATCATTTTGAGTATTGGAGAGGCAGTCGCTTTCCACTCCCCCTCACCAATCCCCCCAGTCCTTGTTCATACACTATCAAGACATTAACATACATATATTACACACATATATGCACATTTATCCATATATGTACGGGACAGATTGTCCCAGCATATAGCAACTACACTGTTACTATGTTTCCTATTGTCATTCATCAAGCAGATTTCACAACCTATTATGTTCAGATAACAAGTTTAGAGACAGTGATTTCACTGAAATCAAAGCACAAATAGATCTTGCATAAATCATGGTGACCTCCTTACCTTCTCTACTGTGAACTTGAGCTGCAGTAGATGCATTATTAGCAGTAGCAACTCTTCTATCCACTAAAAGCTGCAAAAACACACAACATTCAGATTGCAATTTTTTTTGTTCTCAAGAAATTAGGGATAAAACATAGAATACAATATATTACATTGTGCCCAGACCAAATCACCAACTTGCACATAGCCAAAGTAGATTTAAGAATGCAATTTACAGCCTGATAAAACCCAACTCTCAAATTGAACAAAAAAATTCACAAACTATATGCAGTCCTAATGTCCTATTAATCATAAATCAGGCTATTTTGATATATTTTGGAATACAAAAAATCATATAAATTGCTTATGGCCTTAGACATGCAGAAAATTATTTAAACAAAACAACCAAATCAATGCCCCTCCTCCCTCCGAATAACACCAAAGTGAAGCACGGTAATTTCCTTAATAACAGAATAAAAGCAATGACAACAAGCATAAAAATACAAGAAACAATAGGAGGTGTAAGCAAACTAGTGCACTAGGTGCATAGCTAGTGATCAGGCTCAGAAAAAGCTATTTCGTATTCATTCATAAACTTAAATGAACAAGTTTGAACAGAAGTTTTGAGCTTATTTAATAAATGAACCCAAAAAATAGCTGAATTTGGCTTAATTACATTTGTGCATATGCTAGTTCATGTTTGTTTAGCTGCTCATATAAAACAGGATAAATAATCAACTTTAAGCCATCAAAAATTTCTATTAGCAATAAATTTAGTGGAAATTGTCTTTATTTTATACTATGTCATGAAATTTTCACAATAATGTCATGTGAATTAGAAGGGATTATTACAGTAAATGATATTTATCTTAAAAACAAGTACATGAACAAAGTAAAAAATAAAAAATAGAAGGTGATAAAGATGTAAAACTTTCATTACCTTTTTACCATAAAAAAATAAATAAATAAAATGAGCATTGCCTCCTTTTAGTCATTTGCAAATTGAGGCCATATGACTTTACGGGCAGATCCAGTTGTAAAAGGGCCAGCTGGGATTTCTTTTATTTTTCAAAAAAGAAGATCTATTCATATGCACTTAATGTGAAAAAATTGTAAATAAATTAATTATTTGTATTTAAGGTTTACACTCAATTAGAGCATTGAGTGCAAAAACTTTGTTATCAGACAAGCTTGAACAATAAAGTTTTAGATTGGTTTAACCTTAAGCTCGCTTAAAACCAAACTTGAATATATAATAAGCTCAGCTTGATTCCACCACTAGGTGACGAGTGGCTAAACTCTGTCCTCTGAGCCAAGTAATAAAAGTTGCAAGCAATTCCAGACAATAATTCAAACCATACATGCTAAAAGGAAAACAAAAGTGTGTGACACACACAGAGAGAGAGAGAGAGAGAGAGACACACACACCTCAAGGCCCACACAGACTGGCAGTTGTGTTTTTGTCACTTGCTTATCTGTAGAATGATCTTTACTAATATACACTGAGTACCCAGCACAAGCATAATAAAAATCTGTAAGACTCCTCCCCTCCTTAGAAGCTTCAGCCTCAGATTGTCCAACAATGTAATTGGGAACTGATCATCAAAATCACATATCAGTATGTATCAAAAAGGTAAGTGATTAGAACAGTCATGTAACAAAGGAGACGACAACTTTTGCTACCAAAGCCTAAATACAATTCCAAAATGAGAGCAGCTTTTCTCACTTAGAAAGCAGAGGTGAGTGATTGAAACGCACTTGCACAACAAAGCACTGCACCAAATTGCGCACAAGCATGTATGTTGGGCCTAGTACAACTGACAGTGAATTGAAATTTTCTCATGGTTACTTTGCATATCATCAAAATAAAGAACATTATTATCTTCTCAAAGAGTCTTATGTAGAACCAACAATATGAGGAAGATCGTTAATGGTATACTGCAGATCAACATCGCAACAATTATGAAGACTAATCAATATAATATAAGCATGGGTTTGAGATAATGTGGTGAGACACTAGAGGAGAATCAATGGGTCTTCTATTGAACCAAGAATATTGCTTTCTAGTTTGATCTTTCATTTCCTAAACATAATAACAGCTGGTTTAGAGATGAGCTCTTGGTCCTCTAAAATATTTTTGAACTAAAATACTAACTAACTCTTTCATTTATATTAATGAATATACATATACAAGCTTTAATAACAAAAGTGCCACAAAATAGTAATCCAAGACACAATGCCACTACCCAAAAGAGCATAATTTAAAACAACTAACCAAAAAAGAGACAACCTAACAAGTACCAACAAATTGCACTAACTGACCCCACAACTAAAAAGAAAAATGACAGTAGATTACAAGCACTGTGATTGCTTGTCATTATACAAAGCCAGGAACATGGAAATGCACAGGACACATGTCCTCCATGGTAAAAGCTGGGAAACTGAAAATGGAAATCAGTTGCTAGCTCCAACTATGGATTAATTGGTTGCATTGGCATGGGGATTCTTCAACCTCTACGTCCTCATTCTATATGCCTCCAATAAAAAATTGCTTTCTACAATGGCTCCTGGGAAAGAAACACTCATTGCATTTCAAACATGAGCCATTTTCTCCACAATGTCTTTATTCTACAAGGAATAGCCTTTGAATCATAGGACCTTGTTGCAGTGATGAAGTCCTTCTTTACTTCTATGGGGAGATGTGGCAATAGTTATTGAAGTTGGCATCCGTAGTTGAGCCAATTCAAAAAGAAGTATCATACTCTTAAGGCCAATAACAAAGCAACCCATTTGTTCCAACTTGTTAAGATCACCAAAGAAGTTTTCCTAGTGAGTGACACCATTATGCACATGCAAATTTTCCATAACTTTAGTCCAATCCAGATTTCCATATCACATTTGAAACCACAGGTGTGCATAACCCTCAAGATGATTAGAAGCAAGAAACACTTGTTCCTTTATTGTAATGTCCAACAAACCCACCAGTCTTGGGTCCTCATAACCATAATATCCTGGGGAAAGAGGTGCGTCAAAATGGATAGTAAATGAAGGAAGTACAATATTTGCGTATGACTAGAGTGTCCAAGCTAAGGCTACCAAAAACTCCTATGATTGCATAAGAATACATTACTCTCTGGCTTATATTGAAGACTTGAGTATATCTCTACCATACAAGGCATTATTAGAAGAATAAGAAGAGAATTCATGACCATTATATTGTAGGGCAACAATCAATTCCAACGACGTTTTAAACTAAAAATCATATCACCAAACATGATAAAAAGCTTTATTTTTCCCTGAATCCAATGTAAAAAGCTTTATACTTTTAGCGGAAGACTAACAATTAAACAAGAAATCAACAACAATCGCATATAATTTTGAATCAAAGCACCAAAAAATTATAATTATAATAATAAAAATCGGTCATCACAATTAAGCAATCATATTAGAATCTAAATGTTCAATTTTCTTTTCCCATACATAATTTCTCAAGAATCAAATGGATTATAAGAGAGAGAGAGAGAGAGAGAGAGAGAGAGAGAGAGAGAGAGACCTTGCTGGAGGGTACGAGGGATCCCGATGCAGCGAGGATTGGTGCCGTTAGATTTAAGAGTAGAAGAATAATACAGATATCCTTTGCATGATTTTCCTTTAGAAACTTTACCTTCGTTTTGGTTTTGATTATCTGTAGCTTTCTCGTCCCCTCCTCCTCCTCCTCCTACTCCTCCTCCTCCGCCACCACCTCCGCCACCGTCTCCTCCGCCTCCTACTTCTTTACTTCTATCCATGCCCGCCCTCTCTCTCTCTCTCTGTGTCTCCGTCTCTGTCTGTCTCTCTCTATTTTACTTGTATCGGGTAGAGGAGGGCATAGTAGTCATGCACATCGCGACTTAGACTGAATGACGTCGTTTTGTAAGCTTTAGATTAATTAATTAGTGTTATTAAAAGTATTTTAATGTATGTAAATTACTATTATTATTATTATTATGATTATTAAATTTAAAAATTATCTTTTATATTTTTAATATTAATATAAAAAAATTATATTATTATGAGTTAAAATTTTATTAAAATTTAGAGGTATTATAATTATTAGATAATATTGTCCAAAATTATTTAAAGTATATAAAAAAAAATCGTAAAAAAAAAAAAAATCGTATAGTGAATCCAAATTAATTTTAATATGATTTACATTTACACCCATCTAATTTTAAAATTTTTACTAGTTATATTTATAGTCTTAACAGAGTTGCAATTTTTAATTTTATTTAATATTAATAATTTTATGTACATTAGTATCTCTATCATTAAATAAAAATTAGATGGAAAGTATCTTATAGAAAAACAAAGAGTGCAATTACTAGTTGTAATAATTTTAAAGTGTAGCAATTAAGTAGAAGAATAATTTTATCTATTCAAAAGTTCATAACAAGCTTTAGCCCTAATAATTTTTTTTCTCTGTAAATAGGGTGTTAGATAGCCCAATTATCAAATTAAAATTTTATTAAAAATAAAATTTATCAGTTAATATTTTGATAAACTGCTTCTAGCTATTTGAAAAGAAATAATTTGATATCAAACACTTATATTTTCCTATTTAGAATTAAAAACTCAATACAGTATGGTGAAAAACGCTTTTAGATCCTCCAATTGAGGATCCAAACACCCACATAGCTCCCCAGTAAAAATTACAAAATGTTCATTGTGAATAGTGCATAGTTCATGGAAACAAGCAGAACCTGGCAAAGATAAATTATGTTGACATTGGATAATATTTACTGAACTTGTAACAAGGTATTTATCAATTTGTAATATGTACAAGAAAAGCAACAAAAATTGAAGCATGAGAAAAAGCTGATTTAGCTCAATCAGAAAATATGCAATGCTGAATTGGCTAAACCAGAAGCACTTCTTCTCCCACAGTGAGATACAATTATACAAACATTTAAAGCAAAATATCAATCCTCGTGTTGCAGCAAGAATTGGAAGTTTAATTTGAATTTATAGTAAATAAAACTTTCCAAAAATTCTCTATTTATGACGGACAGGGCTTCTGAAAACAGGATAATAAGCATCCATTTCAAGTTGCTCCAAAATCTGTTGTGTAGCCCATAGATAGGAAGAGTGACCTTCAATGATATCAGTAACATCAACCTGCAGAGCATAAAGCTTACATCATATCATATGGTTTTAAAAGTCCTGCTTTCTTTGACAAATTTAATTGCTAGAATTGCCACACTATGATGTTGGGGAAGAAAAAAAAAGAAATCAGAAAAAGAGAGAAAACTCGTACATTCTCAATTCCTGGGACATCAATCGGTTGAATTCCGGCTAATCCTTGAGTAAGTAGGCTGTTTAAAAGACAAAGTACTTGGTTCTTATAATTATTCTCAAGTTCAAAGTTCGTTTTTAAAGAAGGTACACAGAGAAAAATGAATCAATTGAGAAAGCATTCAAAATGGACCCGCCAGATGGAACTACGAGGAATTTCATAATCTCTAGCTGATAGTACAGAAAACCTTACATGCTCGGGAGAAAAAAATAAAAAAAATAAACAGGTGGAAATCAATATTTATATGATACAAGATAACTATTTAAGGACCATGAATAACTAATCACAACATAAAGATTTTTGGTTACACACGTTTAACGATTTGGTAAAAATTTTCCAATAGTTGTTACAATGTCAAACGATTATTGCAGGTAAAATTTACTTTCAAATACCATATTTCTTTTCTTCTTTTAATTTTTTAATGTAAATCAAACAATAATCGAAAAAGATTAATTAAGAAATTACAATTAACTTTGTATATGTATTCGTAATAAATTATTCTTTTTTACCTATAAATATAGTTTTTTTTAATTATCAGTTGTTACATGTCTCCAGCAACTAACTGATTTTTTGCCAATATCAAACACATTGACCTAATTGCTAAGGGTCAAACAACTATTAGTCAGTTTCTAACAACTAAACCAAACATTCCCTTTCCTAAAGTCAGAAATATTAATCATCTGCCCAGGAAATGAGACTGAATCAGCCATAAACTAATCATTCCGTAGTCCTAATAATTGTTTCACAGCAGCCAAACACATTGACCTAAATGCCAAGGGTCAAACTATTATTAGTTGGCCTCTAACAACTAAACCAAATATTCCCTTTCCTAAAGTCAGAAATATTAATCATCTGCCAAGAAAATGAGATTGCATCAGCCACAAACTAAATATTCCGTAATCCTAATAATTGTTTCACAGCAGCCAAACAGAGTTTGCTTCTAACTTGAGCAAGTTGAGTAATGCTTGATTACAGTAGAATAAACTCAAGCACCCTAAGTCCACATATTTGCTTAATTCGTTGGGTCAAATCGAACCCACTAAAGTTGCATCATCATATAATTTATTGGATATTAACTCATAAAATCAGCTAGATTTTTTAGCATTTATTGAATTATTTAATGGTTCTAGGCATATGCTGCTTGTCAATTGCACAGATAAACTCTCCACTATGGCCCCACATACAACACATACCTTGCACGAAAAACAACTCCAAGTGTCCAATCATTTGTAGAGTAAGCATTTACAAATCTCCCAGCCACCATCTGGAAAACAGCAGAAGCTAACTGAGGCTTTCACAGATGATGATAATTAAAGTACGAAGCAGGAAAATATTCAAGAAGAAACACTAGAGAATGCTTCCATTGTCGGAACTCTAATCACCTTTCTTGCAGCTTCCCACTTCTCATCTTTAATAGAGATAGGTGCTCCAAGAAGAACAACTCTTTCTACCAGTTCAGCTGCCAGTGTTCATAATAATCACATAAGGATTGCACTCGGATTTTCTCTCACTTTTAGCATTACTAATGTACATTACCATTATTTTCAGTCTCAGCCAACGTCTCAAGACACTTGAAAACCACTCGAGCTCCAAGTGAGTAACCCACAAGTGTCACAGGCCTGAAAGATTTGCAAAAGGTCAAATGTAGAAATTATTAGACTCTTCTTATTGTTTCAGGAAAATTTTGGGCACTAGAATGACAACATTTTAAAATATGGTTACCTGTTCCCTTGCAACCCTTTCAATAACACATCAGCAAGCAGTTTCCCTGCTTTGTCCGATCTAGAAGCAGACAATACAAACTCAGTTGTAAAGATCACAAAATTATCCCAGCCAGTTGCATTTACTACTACAATTATAACCTATTTATTCCAGGAACTTAATTTAGGGTGCCTAATATGTGCAAAACAGGAAATTATGTGAATTGGAAGGCATTTCTTTCCCTCTGAGCATCTAACGATTTTGCCTACAGTCATAAAAGAGAAGCTAACCTGTCAACAGCAATTGTCCAAGTGCTATCTATAAAATCAGTAGCTGCAAGTAATGTTGCGGGCCAGGCCAATGCAATCAAAAGTGTACTTAACACAGTCATCATTGCACCTTGCTTCATTAACCCCAATGCAATTCCTAGAGCAAGCATCAGAAATATCAACAACACACACAAATAAAATCACTAAAATTAGTAGTTAAAAACACCAAAAGCCAAGGTCCAAAACAATTACTTGAAGTGAGCCAATCTTGAATTGCAGTACTCACTGCAATAAGATTCTTAGATTCCCACTGCAGCACATACCTAAAAAGTATATTAGCCATGAGATACATGCATTGTAAAATCCATTTTGAATGTCATAAACATTCAACAAGTTAGTTTCTGATTTGGAACAAAGGACTAAACAATTCATTTTAGAAAGCAACTCCTTTAGGTCTGGTATTGCCCAAATATCATACTGTTACACAAGAATATTGTTCAAATTCAACTTTTTACCAATGAACAATAGCTCGTTATGGAGATATACCATAGGACATAACAAGCAATGAAATTTAAGGAACATATGCAAGACAGATAAAATCCGTGGGCTGGATATCCTTTCAAGTGATAATAGCATGCTGACTATTCTCTTATAAAATGATCAACATTTACTGGTTCAATAGATATAAATTTTGAACAAACAATAAATCAGGTAGAATATCTAACCTGACGAAAAGGAAAAAAGCAACAGTCCAAAAGAAAATTGCATATGTTTACTATTTAATAGTAGAAGTATCAGGGATCCAGATGAATAAAAATACAAAGAGAATTTCAAACATAAAGCAAGGTAGCATACATGTCCGTACCTCTCCAAATTGTCATTTTGTCCTTCCCAAGGCCTTACAAAGTCTTCCTCATCAAATACAAATCCTGAGACCATAATCCCAACTGCTAGTCGCTGAATGATAAATTGGAATTTGTATTTGGCTTCATAACTTACTCAAGTAACTTGACAAAGATAAAATGTGCCCATGGAGGGTGAAAGCAAGAGAAAAGTGGATTACAAACTTACGCCTTGGTTATGGTTTTCTCCTATAGCTTTGAACTCAAATTCATCAACACTTCCAGTTCTCCTTGCCATTTTGGTACCTGCAAGCCCAGCTCCAGCAGCTGGCTTGAATAAATGTGACAACAGGAAGGAATAGTAAATTCTCCACCATATGAGCATTACGAGGTCAGAATCAAACTATTTAGCAAACATACAATTGTTCCTTTAGTCCAGATATTAAAAATAATTATATAAAAGGAGATCTAGCCATCATGTATGAAAGTTTGACCAAAATATATCTGACCATGCAATAGGAATTAACAGATCCACATGACATTTTTTTTCTTTGAAGTCAAGATTATTATCTGTAAATGCTCTCCAGAAAAAAAAAACCATAAGAAATTTTGAAGGTAAGGATGAAAATTTAGCTATAGATCTAAATTTCCATGGCAATTATTAGATTACCAACCCAAGTCATTTTATGAGAACATCCAACACATCACTTTTTTTGTTTACCATGATGCAACTCCACCAATGAACGATTCAATCTCAATTAGATCATATCACATGTAGCCGGTTCTAAGCCAAGGTAAAGGAGAAGTATTGTAGTATGTGGCAGCCAGTGTGAAATTTAGTCACCTTTTTAGAAAATGGACCAGATTCATATGCAGTAGGGGCATTAGTGATGCAACCATAAAATGGGCAGAATGGAGGAAGTATCCATATAGACAACCCCAACTAGATTGGGATCAAGGCACAATTAATTTGAGTACATGCATCAATACAATGATACCCAGAAGGCTTAATTAGGAAAAGAGCCAAAGATAAATAAACTGAATAACTATGCATATGTTCATAACTATTTGTCAGCAAAAATAATACAGTTACTCCTAACAGGAGTCATATACAAGCTTGACATATCACTCCTTAAAGATAACTGGATGCATATCAAACATGACATGAATGTCCAAAAGATCATACAAAAATATCCTTAAAGCATACATTTAGCAGGCATAAACTAAACCACCGTGAAAAGTCAAAGATGTCTCCTTTGTCGTTGCAAGTACAAGTAAGATGAAATAAGCTAGAGGGAAATCTTTCAGAGGCCTAAACACTGTGATTAAGTATCTACCTCCGAATGATGCAGCAACAGCAACAGAACCAGCAACCGTTCCTGCAGCACTTGCCACAGCCGCAAATCCACTTGCTCCAACCACAGGGATAAGAGTGCCCAGTGTTGGAGCCAGAGCACTGAATCCTGCAGCAATTGCTGGGGCAGCTAGTCCTGTTGAATATTTAAAAAAAATCCAAGAAAAGAAAAGACAAAACCGATTTAAAAAGATGGTATAACTTTTCCATGGTTAATGTAGAACAATTAATCTGAAATGGGGGAAATTATATGGGTTTCACACCTCCAGTAATAGCCATCAATGTTCCTCCAGTTATTGCAGCTGCACCAATGATACCACCACGCTTCCATTTAGCCCACTTGCTTCCAGCTGATCGACTTGCTTCTGCCTTCGATTCTTCCTCCTTTGCTACAGCCATTGCAGAGCAAGCAACCATTGTCTCAATAGCTTCCTGCAAAGAAAATTTTTCCTTAGCCTAACAACAATTACAGCAATAAATTAGATTAGAAGATCTGACACATTTTTCTCAGTTATAGACCATTTGGAAAAATAAGAATATATAGCTTTCTTTCTAGAATATAAACAAGAGAATAAAGTTGGATAGTTCTTTTTCTTCTTCCTTTCTTTCTTTAAACAGCATATTCATTAAATTAAAATACCGAGGGGTTGTGGCCAAGTTCATAGGCGAATATTGCATAACGGTTATTTGCTCCAACTGCCCAGTTCTCTTCGTTTGATATAAATGAATCTAAAATATAGAAGTCATTTGCATATTTATACCAAACAGAAGGTAAGAAAATATGATTTTTCCATAAATCATAACTTGGAGTACAAGAACCTTATCTATATTATATCAGTCACAGATACAAACTCTGATTTGTATTGTCATTTCAGGATTATATAACCAAAAGAAGATATAGAATCATGATTTAAATGCATGAAAGATAACGAATGGTTAGATATATATACGTACCATTTTTATCCACTTGACATCAAGCCAAGTTACCAGCAATCTCAGAGCCACGCGATGTCGAGCATCATAACCCTTTCTTCGCCGGGTGCATTTTTTATTATTTTCACGTTTATCTGCCAGACAAGCAGAAAGAAGCTCATAGAGAACTGTTATTTTCCTATAATAACTAAGCATTTTCTCCTCTTCAATGGGTTTCTCATCAATGCTACTGCAAGATTTATGACGTGGTTCACCAACAACAACAACATTACTATCCCTCTCTTGTTCAGTTTCTAAGGATTGCTTCGCCACTTCAGAGTTCGATTGCACCTCCCCAGCAGATAATTTTTCACGACATTCATGTTCATACTCCCGATGCTTCTCCTTCTTTGACTTATAAGATGAATCATTTGTTTCCATGGTCTGTGTCATAACATCAACAGCTTTAGACAATGCAAGTTCCTTATCTGAACTTTGACAATTAGGATCTTCGATTTCTTCAGAGAGTAACCTCAAGAACTAAGACATATTAAAGATTGTTAGTTAAAACCACAAAATACCAAGCATATGATGCTTATAACGCCAAGAAATGATCTTTCTAAAACCCCTAAAACAGAAATACATATAATTGAAAATAAAAGAATGTAGATCCCTAATTTGTATTAAACAGAAGCACTGAAAAAGAACATACTGATCCAACATGATGTTTAGCTGGAGAACATCCAGCAGTCTCCTCAAGGCCAGGCCACGCACTAGACTCAACATCTAGAAAACTGTCCATAAATCAATCAATCAAATAATAAAACTCAAAATTATCACCTAAAAAATCAAAATTATTCGAAAATGGAGAAAATAAATTAATCGAGACCTGAAAATTGGGCGGAGCAAACCCGCGTTCTTGTGTACCCAAAGGTCAGGGTCTTCAGAGACAGAGTCGCTACTGTTACTGCTACTACTACTGATTCGCTCCCCTTCCGATCGGTCATCGACCGAGGACAATCCTAACGGTTGAATTTGATAGATTTGGGCCTGGTGAAGAGAGATTGCGAATAATGCTCCGGCAGCGTATCTCTGCGTCGGCGAAAGCAACGACGTTGTCGTCGCCATGATTTGGAATTTTTCGGAGTCCCTTTTTCTCAGTTGAAAGTTCGTTATTTTGAAGCTCAATATCCAGGTGGCTATGGATAGTGACTGATTTAGTAATTAGTGCTCCCAAAACGACGACGTTTCCATTGAAACGATGATGTGGCTTCAAGTATTAATTGCCAGATCAATTTAATAGAGCCCACCTAAGTTGAATTTGTCGTCTTTTGTGAATTGTGATGGACATTCTCTTTTTTTTTTTTAATTTAAATTAATAAATTATTAAAAATATTCGAAATTTTTTTTTAGTTTTATGAGCTTAATAAACAAGATATTATTATATGTAAAAATAAAAAAATAAAAAATAAAAATAAAAATGCTAAAATAAAAAAATCCATAAGACTAGAAAATAAAAGTCACATTTTTAAAAATATAAAATACTAATATTAAAAATAAAAAAGTAAATATGTACAAATTTCATTCTTTTTATAAATATTTATATAATTATATTTTTGAAAAATAAAAAAATACTAACAACAAATATATAGAAATTTCATTCTTTATTAGTAGATATATTTTGTATTGGGATTGAAATTGCTTTTCCAAATAAATGTCATGATAAAATTAATTAAAAAAATGAAACCATAAAAAATAATTACTAAATACAAAACGAAGTTTGATTTTCTATTTTTTCCTTTGGATTGCAATAGGATGATTTCATCTGTTAATTTTTACCAATTGTTTATAGTTTTCTAATAAGATAATACTACAATTCAATTGTTGGTTTTTATTTTTATTTTTATTCTTTTATTTTTCAAACATTAACATTGAATATTGAAAAATTCAATATGAAACTATTGCTCGTATTTATTAAGCTATATCTAATTGTGCAGTCAATTGTTTAGTTTTTTTTTTAAAAAAAGAATTTTTTAGAGATCTGCACAATTAGATTACTTTAGGTGGTTTGACACCCAAAGGGATGAAATCATCAAACTAAATCAAACTGCGGAGTAAGCAGACAAATCTCATTAAAACCGAACAAAAAAAGGGTTGAATAATTAGACTGAATATATAGACAAGCATCACATTAGGAACCTGAAAAAGATCGAGCTCTTGCAGCACAAATTTACTGTTTCGTAATTCAAACTAAAGCTACTATTTGCTGCAACCATATATGCCAAAGGCAAGTTCACAAGATACAATCTGCCTTGCATTGCCCAGACACGAGTAAAGAATTTGTATCCACTGCAAAATGCAGCTCTAAACTGCGCTATCCAAAGAACAAAAGTATAATGCCACTTTTAATACTTTTACATGTTAAATTAGAACATTGACATGGGCAATCTTTCCGAATACAATTGATGATTACATAATTGAATGCACAACAATTACGTGGAAACTGGAATCTAATATCATGGGTGCAAATAACTACATGATGCCCCCTTCTTGCAGTACCCATTTTCGTAAAATTTACATACTCGCTGCCCTTTACTTGGCTGCTTGAAAGAACCTCCACCATTTCCAGCACCGTGTGCTGGCTGCCTGTTCCATGAAGATCTATCCCTACCAAAACCTGAATCCCGTCCTTGAAAATAATTGTGATGGTCTCTTGGACTGGAATATCTGTTGTCCCCGCCATGCCTTGGTTGGCTTCCCCAACTGCCTGGATTCCCAGTTGAAATGGTTGAATTTGAACTAGCTTGTTGCTGAACTGACCCGTGACCAGTTCCCCAAATCACGTTTGCATTTCCTTGAGACACTCCACGGTTTGAGTTTTCATTTCCCTTTACAGTTCTATAACCAGCATCTGCAGTTGATGATGCAGGACGTTGGACATCAGAACCAGCTTCCCATTGGCCAACTGATGATGAAGTACAAGCCCGAATGTTTGCACCTGCTTCACCTTGGTTAACAGTTGATGACGCCAGCGGTTCTATTTCTGAACGTATTTCCCATTGGTTAACAGAAACATCACTGGGCTTGGTATCTCCCATCACTTCAGCACTATTTGATGAATGCCCACTAAAGCTTTTTTGTGCATCAAGGACACCAGTCTGCCATAACCCATGTGGCTCCTCTGTTAAAGTCGACTGAGCAGGCATCGGAGATGCCCCAAGTGGCTCATCTTGGGCAATGGAACATGGTGTCATCTGAGATAACTGATGAGGTTTATTAGCCAGAGTCAACTGAGAAGGCATTTGAGATACCGCAAGTGGTTCATCTGTTGTAGTTGGCTGAGATGGTGTGTGTGACAGCCGAAGTACTACATCAGCTACAGGCAACTGAGTAGGCATTTGTATATCACCAGTGGAGCTCAACGCATCACTTTTCCCTGGATCAGGTGCTGGACTAAATGGTTCAACAGGACTAAAGCAATCATTATCAGAACCTGGGGTCAGTTCCCCACCGCAGCTCATTTTTGAAGTAGGGGAAGGCAAGCCGCCAAGAGACTCCATTGCTTCAACTTCAGCTAGCAGATCTGAAACAGATTCATCAACTAAAGAGAACTCGGGTTCAGGAACAATTGGCTGCCAACTAGATGCATCAATTGTTGGATGGGTCGATGAAGAATGTGCCAGCGGGCCAATTCCTGAAGTTGGTGTAGCAACGTGATCGCTGCCTCCTTCAGGTGGTTTCAGTGAAGATGCAGACACAATATTTGAGTCCCATTCCTCAACAGAAGGTTTGGTGTGAGGAGAATACCCACTCCATTCACCAGCAACTTCGGGAAGCTGTCCTCCACCAACCACTAAACTGGAAGCCGTGCTCCAACTAGGTCCTGAATCCTGGACTGGAACATTGGAAGTAACAGACAGTTTGTTTTCAGCAGCCCGACCTTTTAAATCCCGATGGGTTTGCTTTGTTCTTGGACTTAGCAGATCCGAGAAATCAATTTCCTGATTCTGTTCAGATTTATCAATTGACTTAGACACAGATGCAAAACCAGAGTTGGAACCCCATCCACTTGAGGAACTGTTAATAGGTTGAGGTCTCCAGTTTTGTCCAGAGGATTGGCATGATTGACCCTCACTGTCAGCTCGTTCTCCTTTCTCATCACTCTCTTTGAGATTAGTCGAACCATCAATGTTCCTGTGTGAATTACTATCTCTATTACTTGGATTGGAACTCCGTTTTCCATCCCCGTGCGCCTCTCTTACTTTAAGGGACAGAGTTTCAAAAAGCTTACCAGAAGATGAAGTTGAGGGAAGTGAACCACAAATCTGGGACTGACCAGCCCAAGACTTGCCTTCATTGGACAACTCCCAGCCCTGTAATGAACTTTGAGCTTGTGCATCACTGGTCACTGCAACATCCACATTCTTAGTCCATGAGGAAGAATGGGAGCCTAATCCATTATTACTCCTTATAATGTCACTGTCGCCAACACCATGGACACTCGCATCATTTTGCACCAACTTGCTGTCATGATGACTGACCCCATTTCCCCACTTTTTGCCTGTATGATTAGAGAAAACAGTTGCTTCCTGAGGCAGCAAATGGCTGTCGCCAGGCTGTAGGGGCTGCTTTGGGAGCCGACCAACCAATGCATCAGTCAAAAGAATAGAGTCATCTTGCTTCTCATTTATCCTCCATACCCTGAAATCAAGAGGAAAAAGCCCACTTGTGCTCCATTTACGCAGCTCCATGATAGAAAATGGCCCTTGAATTTTTCCAAATGGATCTTGATAGTGCCACAGTTTTTCTGTCTCAAAATCACAGCCAGATTGCTCTCCCCCTGAAGAAAGAGGTGGCGGTATAACAGCTGATGCAACCCCATGAAGTGATTCAGATCGTACTTCTGCTTTACTAATCCAATCACCATTTACTGAGCCAGAAGGACCAAATTGGTTCTTTGATGTATGCTCACTGTTCAGCCGATGAGCTTCCCCTCCCTGACTCCATGTGGATTCACTAGCTCTCTCATGAATCCGAGTAGTACCATCCCTGTCCACACAAAATGTCGTGTGTATGTTTCTATTTTGCTCGCAGGCAGTAGCTAAATTGATTTGTGCCCTGTTTCCTACATCATTCAGATCTCTTACTGGAGAATTGAGATCTGTGCCCTTTCTGCCAATACCAGTATTTCTTGGTCTCACATAGTCACCTGCATATAAGGTTAAAAATTTATCACCAATTAATGATTCCGAGTAGAAAATTCCAAACAAGATAATAATCACAAATTGTTCCACTTCCACAAGTCAATAATGAGGACCTTGTTTCTTTTCACTTGATTCTCCAGATTCTTCTTCAGAATCATGGCCTGGATCCATATTTGGGTCTGCATGGACATTGGGAATCTCGAGAAGCCTGCGCTGACGTTCCCTTGGTGACTTCAGAAGCTCTAACTTTTCCACACATTCTCTAAGCGTGCCATCATGGTCAAGGAACTATGCAATTCTTGATGAAAATATACCAAGTTTTTCCACAAGTTTCAGCAGTTAATATATCCCACCCTTTGTTTGATTAGCAAGCAGAGAGAAGAAAGGGAAAAACAAAAAAAAAAAAAGCAAAAAAGGAAGGCAGCTGTTGCAGTGGATGCAATAAAAGCCTATGTCTTCTTCCACCCATAGAACCCTCTAACCGATCTACCAAAATTTAGTAGTTAAATGCAGCTACAGAATGAAGTACCAGCCAATCAACAAGTAACATAGATCACAAACAGGTGTAGCCAAAGTCCTAGTTGGATGCATGTAATATCAACAGAAAACTATTGAATAAAAAAAGAGCTGAAGTTTTCCTGGAAATGTGACTAATTACCTTATTACCCCCTGCCCTTTCAAGTTGTGACCAATGATCCATCTAACCACCCTCACCCCCAACGGCAAAGTTCTTACAGTATAATATATCTAGTTGAAAATTTTTTCCCTGACCTGAATTTGGAGCATATCTCAGAACCTAGATATTGCTTATAAAGACCAGTGAATCGTTAATCAAACATGGGAAAATCCAAACAACATGAGGGACAATAATAATATCATACAGCAAAGGATATTCCTTCCTATGTCCTTTTTCACTAGCTCGATCACGAAGATGAATAAGCCGTAATATCTCTGCTTCCAGCCACTGAATCAGAATAGTAGGGGCATGTACAAGAGAGCAAGTTCAGTAATCACATTAAATCATTACGACACCATAACAAAGCCTCAAGTTTGAAACAGTAATTCTGGTAATATATATGCAATGAAACTAACTGGAAAGAAACTCACATCACTAACTTTGAGGGGTTGGAGTGCGATTGCTTTATCCCGAATCTCACCCTATAACCAAAAAAAGTTTAAATTGGATAGGGAGCATACAAATTTAAGCTGGAACATAGAAATAAACATTGTGGAAACACTCACCACTTTCAACTGTTTGATAAGCCCACATTTTATGCTCAGGCGTAAACGTCTGCATTCTTCCTGGAAGCATAATTAGCACCATCAAGAACAGAGGAAACTTGTACATTTTATTTAATAAGGCTTACAACCTGACCTGGTAGTCCCTTGGTTGTCCAATATATAGGTGTATGTAATTATATAAAATGTAGTACTGCACATATCATCACATGATTCAAATCCAAAAGAGGAATGTAAATTATACACCTACTAAATCAACTCAATCATTCACGATAAAGGAAAAGATCAGTGAACAATTCTTTCTGATTAGTTGCATGGTGAGGCAACTATGAAAGTAGGTCCACATAAAAAATGATCCTCCGACACTTGCTACCACAATCAAGTGTCCCATTATGAAACGTTCTGGAAGAATAAAACCTTCTCTAATTTCTAGTATATAGCCATAACCAGCAACAGTCAAATGCAGATAATAATTCATACCACTTGATACATTTTTGTGCCAATTCTTGCCAAGATAAAAAGCACTTTTCCAAAATGACTCAAGGATCCATTTGGATAGATGACTATTAGAAACAACAGACATTTGAATTTGATCATCAAATTCATAGCATATTAAATTAGCTAAAAGTAAACAAAGATAAAAATTCTAGTGTCAAATGAGCATCCTCTTACCACAAACTCTACAAGTAAAGATATCGAAGGAAGAAAAACAAAATGTTTGCAATAATTGCTTACTTGCTCAAGAGCGTCCCATGTGCAATAGATGAATGCAAAAGAAAAAATATGTATTGCTAGCATGTATATTCACTTCATAACATAAATATGCGTGCACTTTATATGCTAAAAATCAATATATATCAACAAAATAAACCAGCAAGAATACTCTGACATTAGACAGCATAAAAATACGGTTAGGGAAGATGCAGGACACCCACAATTACTAGTCAACAAAAGTATACATAGTAATTTACCATGTTAAATAAAAAATTGTGAATAGGACTTGAGGGCTCTGCTAAATCAAGGTCTTAAACAACAACCATCACATGATAGGTTTTTTTACCTAACAAACCATTCTGCAATAGATATTTAAGAATCATCAATAAAATGGTCCATTACAGGCATTGCACCCCAGACTGTTAAACTTTATGGTTATGACTGTTGTAATCTACATATATATACCCTTTTTTTAAGCTATTTTAAAAAAAAAAAAAAAAACCACAGTACCAGCAACCATAACCATGACAATTGGCCGTGACACAAACAGCCACTCACCAAGAATAAATCCCTAATTCCCTACAAATTGCTTTCTATTATCTAATCCACGAGACATCCAACAAATATGACTGTATGTGCACGCTCATGCATATCTCCTAGTAGATGCAACTGCACAGCAAAAATTACTTGGGGGGCAAAAGAAAAATAAAGAGAAGCTAGCAAAGGATAAAGAGCAAGAAACTTCAGCCATAAATCTAAAAATTTCAAGAAAGCAACATATTCATCTATCCAAATAATATCTAAAAAACATATTCATAATTGAGAACATAAAATGTAATTTCTACAAAACTGTTAAGATTCACAAGAAAAGAATTATAAACACTTAAAACTCGACAAGAGATGCATCTATATGTAAAGTCTTTATTCATTTCTATAAAAAGAAAAAGAAAAAGGTGTATCTTTACTTACCTCTGAAAACTCCTGATCTGAAATTACATCAATTGATACAATCTCTTTCTTGTTCAAATTTAATATTTCAAGTATGACATCAGTTGTTCTTGAGCCAACTTTATATGATTCAGCCACCTTGCTAGTACCTAAACACAAAATCATAAAAAATTTATGATGCTTTCAAACTTATGCTTCAAAATATAATCTTAAAAGATAAATATTGAAGCATTGATTTTTTGCTTCTACAAAGGTAATTACAAGCAGTGGTCATATAAATAATACCTATAACTTGGACAAGCCTATGCAAATCTGGCTTTTGATCGCCACCAGGAATCCTAATTCGCACAAATGATCCAACAACCTTTTCATGAAATTTCTCAGAATCAGCCATTAGGGTCTCCATCAAATTGCGCTTTAAGTATATCAAGTTAATGTTGTGAACATCTATTGCTGCATATTCATCTGGATTAGGATTAATCTGTGATCCCCTATCATCCAGTTTTTTACGTGTTTTACGCCGTCTGTCATTACCCACCATCAGTTGACCATCAATGCTTCCAGTAGCCTCTACCTGGCCACCAAGAGTGTCAGCAACCCCCACTCTAACAGTATCATCAACCAGAGATTTTTCTTTTATAAGAAAGTGGTACTCAAGAAGCTTCAGCATTTCAATATGGCCCACACGTGGCTTTCCAAACAAAGTGGCAAGCCTTGAATCACAAATAATTTGAGATTTCTGGTGAGGATCACGAAGATTGTTTTTTTTCACGTACTCTAGCAAAAGACCCTGGACATCAAACTGAGATAGCACAGATGTGTCCCCATTTTTCATGTGTGTGATAAGCTCCAAGAGCTCCTTCGTTGCCCATGCTGTCCCTTCAGGCAAGTGTGCAACTTTATCACCACCTGATTTTTCCACAACTAAAGGGTTAACATTGAGAAGGGTTGGTTGATCCTTTGTTTTTCTTCTCTTAGAATGATTTCCCTCCACATTTCCACAGAAATTTTCGAAACGAGATCCTTCCTCATCATTACCATGATAAAGTTCGCCAAAAGATACCTCCTTAGGAACCACATTGCCAGCTCCTTTCCAGGAAGTTATAGCTTTAGGTAGCTCATCTCCTTTCCAAGGATTTTTAGCTTTAGTTAGCTCATCTATTGTTAAAGATAGCTTATCTTTTAAGTAAATCCAGTAGACCTTAAAGAGATACTCCCAGCTAGTTTTATCGTCAAAATCCACTTGAACCTGCAAAATTTATATGCAAGAGAGAATCTAAAAATGACACTATAAGCCAGCAAACAAATTACTAACTATAGGAACGTCTGCTTTTTCTCTCCAAATACATGAACAGGCCTAACTTTAACAAAAAAGAACTCAGGAACCAAAGGTTCAGCAGTTCTACAGCAGACTGTAAACTTGGAATGGGAACAAAAAATAGAATAATGACTAGATGGAAGAAAAAATGACAGCCCACAGGAGAGTAAGGCACCAAAAAGGATACTAAAGAGTACTCTCCCATAATCTGATGCAAATGCCCTTTGCAAACGTAATTAAACTAAGATAGTAATTTACCAACTAAAGAAAAAGAATTGAACATACCGTTTCTGTATTTTCCAATTTAATATTTTCAATAAGCATTATAGTTCTCAAGCATATTCCACAAAACCCTTTATTTCCTCTTACACCCACATAATCAGCATCTTTGGTGCATCCTTTGCACAAGGAGTATGTACAAGTATAGCACATATAGTGAGAAGCCTTCTGGCAACCGCTACATATATGCCACCCTGAAAATAGATCATAATCAGATAGCCTCTAGCTGGGAACTAGATTTAACAATATAAAGAATTCCAAATTCATAAAGATTGACTGCAACTCCGACTACTCTCTCATGAAACAAGCATGCAAGTGTAAAATGGAATGCATAAAGACATCAATTGATGTAGAATGGCAATATGATAATCTAAACCATAAATCTTAGAACTACATAAAAACATTTGTTTACACCAGCAAAATTAAATTCCCATTTAAACTAAAACCTCATCCTCCCAATAAAAACGGAAGTTACCGAACCACACAGCCATGTAACATAACTTTGAATGTTATGGAATGGTACTAATGAAAGCAGGTAGTATAGAGCTAACAAATGTCTATAAACAATGGACTGAAATCTAGAAGAATCAAGTCATTTAATGAGACGTACCACAATTCCATTTAGCCTTTGATCGAAAGAATGCTTCATCCCTCTTGATACAAGCCGGATGATATGCCTTAGGGCAACCCCTACCACGTATCAACCCAAAACAGTTAAGTGAATAGCAACAGCGCAAACGAGAACAAAATATCCAAACTAATAAAAAAGTAAAACGCTAAACCACCATTTGGTACCAAAAAAAACGAAATCTAAATTTTTATCATTTCAGCTAAAAGTATGGAAATTGCATCCATTTAACTAGGAACTCCAGTTTTTTCGTTTAACTAACGAAATTTAATGGCTTAAGTTGTAGGTGCATGTTACCAAAATTTTCTTGGCAACCAAACAGAAAATTCAGAAAACAAACAAAACGCACCTGCGATCACAAAGGACGAGACTGCCACCGTCAAAACAAATAAAGCAAACATCTTCCTCGTCTCTCTTTTTCCTTTGAGAAGGCGGAGGTATTGAAGGTCCAGTTTTCCCCTGAATTCTCGGTGGCCGACCACGTTTCCGCTTGACCGCACTCATATCGATGACATTAGCCGCCGCAGTTCGAACTCCCACATCCACCATATTGACATCTACCATCGCAACGGTAGTAGCAGACGAAGGTCCAACGAGCTGCGAATCGTCCATTTCCCGAATCGTCTCGCATTGATCGATGGTCATAAGGTCAGCGGTGACAGGTAAAGAATTGTCAAAAATCCGTTTCTCTCTATTCTCTTCAGTACAAGGTCTATACTCTTCATCATCATCCTTCTTCGACTGTACTTGTTGTTCTTGTTCTTGAACTTCTCGTTGTTGTTGCTGAGGTTGTTCCATGTATTGAAATGAATAGAAAATTGAATTGAACTAAAATGAATGGGAAAATATAATTCAAATCTACTCAACACTACAACTACTAATTACTGATTAAATTGATTAAAATCAAAATAGAGAGAAGGAGAAGAAGAAGAAAGGTAAAATTGAAAACCCTAGTTTTTTATTTTGGGTATGGTCTACGGTGAAGAAGAAGAAGAAGGAGAGAGAAAGCTATAGTGGACACATGACAATGGACTGGTTGAAGATGTGACAGGGCATTTTGTGGTGTTGTATGTGAATTTATTTATTTATTCTTGTTAACATTAAGATTTGGTGCAGCGTATCCGGTTTCATTTTTCTCATGTCCTAGATTTCTTTCTTTTTTAACATATGTATATATATTAAATTCTAACAAAATTTTAGTATAATAATAATAATATCAAATTTTAAATTTATATTGAAGGGTAAATGTTGATTAAGTAACATCTCGAATTTAAATTTTACTAATATAAAAAACAAAAATTATTTGAGTATTACCAATTTATATGAATGGAATAGTCAAAAATTTGTTAATAGAGCGATTTGTGTAAAAATGCGATTGACAAATCGTCAATCGTTAAAAGCAGCTTATAACTGTTTATTAAATTTATCGATTGAAGAAAAATTTTGTTACAATCGAAATTTTTAATTTTTTTCAATTAACGACGCATATATTAACAATCGATAATTAGAGATGTTTACTTGACCAATCAAATAATTTCTAAATTTATTAAGATCTTAAATTTAAGTTTTATTAATATAAAAAATAAAAATTATTTGAAATTTAGATTAATCAGAATTAATAATTATATGATTTTTTTTATAAAAAATTTAAATTTATAAAAAATTTAAATTTATAAAAAATAAAAATAATTTTATGAAATATTAATACTAGTGAATAATATAAAAATTATTTTATAGTATATGATAAAAATTAAAAAAAAAAAAAAAAAAAAAAGAAGAAGAAAGGTACAAGAGGGTGAGTTGTAATAAAGAGAAGTAAAGAGGAAGACGAAAGCGGTTGCTAAAAGAGGGAGTGGGAGAGGAAGCGTCGTCAAACGCGGTACTTTGATTCTTTGTTAATCTTAAATTAAATTCTAAAGTTTAAATTACGTAGGGGTGGTGTGTTAATAAGTTTAAGACAACACGTAGTGAGTTTGCGAGGAAAAGGGGGAAAATAGATTGGCATGTGAAGAAGGTGTGTCCAGTTATTTTGTGTAGGGACCCACCCGCCTCCTTGGAAAATTTTGTTTCAAATTTTCATGTCCTTTGTTTCCATTTTATAAGACGAAATTTGAGACTTAAAATTTTTATAAGGTTAGTTTGAATGATAAGTATTTAATTTATAAATATAGATTTAGATTAAATTTTTAATTTAGGTTATTAAGATTAAATGAATTTGAATTTAATTTAAATTTTTAATAAAATTTAATATTTTAAAAATTTTATATTTGAAATATTTTTCTATCTAATTATTTTAATTTTATTATTTTATTTTTAACTTAAAATTTTTATTTTTTAAAAATTTAAAATTTAAAATTTAAAATTTTTATTTCTTTCCAAATAATAAATTTACAGATTTATAGATTTCAAATCATAAATTTAAAATATAAAATTTTAAATTCAAATACATAAATTCAAACATAATCTAAATTCATGTTTCATTTTTATTCTTATTGGTTATTTGAAATATATATTATAATTGTTACTTGAAGTTATAATTATCTCAATCTTTTGGGACGGAGATAAAATAATAACACTTTGTAATTAAAATAATATTTGAAAATTTAATTATTAAATTTTTATTATTTAATTATTGGGCATCAATATTTTTATCATTGATCAATAAATTTCGAAATTTTTTTTTTAAACTATTAGATGATGATAATCACTTTTATTAAATTCAGATTCAAAGCGAATAAAACTCATAAAATAATAAAAAAAATTCAACATCGATTCAAAATGTATTTAACTCATAAAAAATAAAACTTTTCAACATCTATTTTTTATATTCACACAACTGATCGGGCTTTTTCGCAAGTGCACAAATCGTTTTAGCAAGTAATAGAGTGAGTAAAGCATCGTCCCATAAAGAGGTGTTGTCAATTACCGAAATTGATATTATCTTTATTAATTGGATAGAAATCAATTTGGTTTGGATGAATTTTTTTTTTTAAATAAAATTAAATAAACAATAAAACTTAACTTGAAATTTAAAGATATCAAAGAAAACTATTTAGAATTTAGATTCCGTTGATTAAATTTATACGGTTGATCTGACTCAATAATGATTTCAAAATTATAGTGTTTGATTAATTGATTACTCTAAATTATGAATTAGTCCCTCTCGAGTAAAAATCCAAACATTAACATTAATACAAGTGTCTATTCTCATGATCATTGAATCAATGTTAATTTATTAAGATCGTTAACAATTTCATAAAATCCACTAAGGTTTACCCTAATCTCTTAGGGATACATGCCTTATCTTATTAATTTCATGAACTAGCAATTATCGCAGCTCTTACTTATAAATAGCTACCTTAGATAGTGATTATAGTGGCCAATTATAAAACACTTATAAATCAAAATTAAACAAATCAAATTATATATTAAGAATAATTGAAATCATAAATTATTATCAACTTTTATTATTCAATTAATTTTACCTAAATTTTAGAAAAAAAGATTTAGTTCAACATGGTAAAATAAATAAAAGGTAAACCAACCAATAAATTAAACATGTTCATACTAAAATTGACAAAGAAATAAACAAGTAGAGAAAGTAAAAAACTCTATTTGATGATCTCTTTGATTGATTGAAAATTTTGAAATTTTAACAATTCTTTTCTCTGGCCTCTCTTAAGTCTCCTTAGCTCCCAAGAGTGATATATTTTTTTTCTAAGTCTTGATTGCCTTTTTATAGACTTCATTACTTAGGACAGAGCAAAATATCGAGCAGGGACATAAAATACTGGGTACGATGGCAAAATACCGGATAAACAAGCAAAATACCGGATATGGTGGCAAAATACCAGATACTTGGTATTTACTACTGTTTCTCGGGTTTCATTTATATTTCAAATATCGATTCCTCTTCTCCAAATACCGGGTCTTTACTCCAAATATCGGATGCCCAATATTTCATCCCTTGACGAATTTTTTCAACTAAAAATTCAAAATTCCAATTTTCAAAACAAAATCAAATCAAATCAAATCATTATTCAAAAATAAAATCATAACAAAAATTATAAATCTAATTAAATTTAAATTAAAAATATTATACAAAATCAAATTTAAATCCTATCAAATCTACCAAAATATTGCTAAATCCTTATTTCAAATTGAAATTCAAAACTATATTAAAATTAACCTAACTTATACAAAAACTCAATTAATTAATTATAAAATGATACCTAAAATACTAATAAAAACACTCAATTTTAATGCCTAACAATGACTTACACTAGAGACTTACTTAAAATAAATAAATTTTTTACCACTCTAAGTCTATTAGAAATTTTATATTAAAAATGTATAAAAATATTAATGAACGTATAAATGGTAAAGGTTAATTACCTATATGAATAATTATAGTAATATTCATAATGATTGATCCAAATTTAATTTATAAAAAGCCCTATTAATAAAAATCTGACATGATATCAGAATAATTATTTTACTGTTGTTTATTTCTGCTTATAAGGGTGGTACGAAACCTCCCGTGTATGAAGTCCGTGACTTAGTGTGAGTTTGTCAAAATCCCATATTAAAAATTTATAAAAATATTAATGAATATATAAGTGGTAAATGTAAATCACATATATGACTAGTTCTAATAATTTTGATAATGGTTGATTCTAATCTAATTTACAAAAAGCTCGATTAATAAAAAATTGAGAAGTCTCTAACTATCAATATTAAATTTTGATAATTGATTGTTATAGTTGAAATAAACATACTGAATTACCTTTATTGGAATTATTGTTAAGTGTTTTTTTCTTCTTTTTTTTTGAAATGAGGGTTTGACTTACAAGTAATCATCCTTTGTGATCAATGTTATTCAACAAAACTAGCATAAATTTGAAAAGAAAAGCTTTTTACTAATTAATAAAATATTGTTGTTTATCTTGAAACATTTTTGCTTTTTTTATTCGAGCAAGGGACAACTTTAATTGTTTTGAATGTTTAACCAAATTATTCGAAAATAAAGCTCTTTATTCCCTTCAAACTTTTAGACTTACCACTTTCTTATTAGACTTTTGGATTTAATCTTTCAAATCCGC
Organism: Aleurites moluccanus; assembly: GCA_948193065.1. NCBI lineage: Eukaryota > Viridiplantae > Streptophyta > Magnoliopsida > Malpighiales > Euphorbiaceae > Aleurites > Aleurites moluccanus. Next base: position 17,092 of record CANXYC010924512.1, on the reverse strand, counting down.
TACTTTATGGTTATATACTTACATATTCTACCAACTTTTATTGCATGAATTAATCACAAACAATCCAAATGAAAGAATAAAAAAATCATTTTGTCTCAATAATTCAAATATTAGATTTTTAATTCCTCTAAAATATATTATATTTCAAATTGATTTATAATTTTTAACCATTATCTATTTATCATATTTGCACTAAATCTTTAATAACAAAATTTAAATTTGCAAAACTATATCTATAATATATATTATTTATAGAAAAATATAAAATTAATATCCTCTCATATCGTTATATTAATATAATTTTCATCTTTTAATATAAAATAAATAATTCAATCTATATTAAAAATTAAAAATTTCTGAAAAATAGATAGTTATAGTTTAAAAATAAATCACAACAGATGAAAATTATATTAACATGGCCTATAATGTTTATCTCAATATTAAAAAATTTTAAAACATAATAATAAAAAATTTATTTTATTATGTAATGAATTTTTTTTTAATTTTTTACATTGCACTTTATTCTTTTTTTTTTTTTTTAAAGTAAGTATTGAATTTTTTTTTAATACAGTAAAATCTCTCTAAATTAATATCGTTGAAACTCGTAAATTTTATTAATTAAAAAAGATATTAATTAATCGAGTATTAATTTAGCCTATTAACTCAAATCAAAATCGTAAAAAATTATTACATAATAAAAATTATTAATTTATAAAAGTTTTACTGTAATTATGCTTATTAAAAATATTTCTTAATTGTTTTTTATCTAGATATTTTAATGATGGTATAATAAAAATATCAAGTAAAAAGTCAAATTATAATACACATACTACAATAAAAAATAATATTTTCAAATTATTACTAATTACATTGAATTTTTAAATTAAGATAGTTAACATACTAAGGTTTAAGGGGGGTTACTGTGTAATTTAAAAATTTATATTTTAATAGTATTTGATGGAATGAATCTATTGATATATTTTTTATGCTAAATAAAAATCATTTTGACAGTTAAAAATGCATTATAAATTTTATATATTATATTTAACGGTTTAGATTTAACGCATTTATAATATATTTTATAATTTTTTTTTTAAGTAGTTAAAATAGGACATATGAGAGACTGTTATGTAAAAATATATATCAGTCCCCCTCAATCCACATACTAAACATCAATGTTAAATTCAATTGATAAATAGATTATGCACCTTATGGCTTTAGGACTAAACATGAAATATTTTATTTTTTTATAACTAAATCATGTTTTGAAGTGGCATGATTAAATTTTATTTTAAAATTTGTGACGATCTTATTTAAGTAGTATGAGTATTGAAATTTATATATTATTGAAATTTGATTTTGTATTGAATCAAATATTTTAAAAATTATTTTTTTACTCATTTAATTCTAAATTATTTTTTATTTGAAGTTTGAATCAATAATGTTTTTAAAAGAAAATTCAAAAAAATTATATGAATTAAAGTCTCTATCAAGCCAATAGATTTGGTAGTTGATAAAGATGTAAGAAAATGTGAATGGTGTCAACATAATGACTGCAATATACTCACATGGTCTTGAAACCTAACTATAACATTAAATTCATTACATTCATTTCCGCCGTCCAAAGCTGTACTAAATAAAATTTTCTGGCCACTTTCATATTCTAGAATAGTAAAACCAATTAATAAAATTAACTTATTATAAATTTTACATGGCACACTCTATAATCTTGAGGAAAAAAAAAATTATGAGTCAATATATATATAAGCTTAAGGTTCTCCAATATGAGATTTTCTTTTTCTTCAAGATAATATAACCCAAATTAGTCCTATCTAAACTTGTTCATGACCCGACATCGAGGATAAGAATTAATTAATAAAAATTAATTAATTAAACTGAACTGATATAATTTGATTAAATTAAATTGATTAAATAAAAAATTGGTTCCATTTGATTAAAGAATATAAAATTTTTAGTTTTTTATTTTGTTAAAAAGTGTTATATATGATAATTGAATATGAATTAAATTAAATGAAAAAATAAATGGGTATAATTAATTATATTTTAAATAAATTTTTATATTTTAATAAAATACGTATTATGATTTATCATATATAATATTAATAAATTATTAATTTATAAAATGAATGAGATCATATAATTATATAATAATTTTTTAAAAAATAATATTTTATTAATTTAATTAACAAAATTTAAATCAAATTATAAAAAATTATTATATAATAAAAATTATTAATTTATTGAATATTATTTTATAAAAGTTTTACTAAGAAATGGAGAGCCATGATAACACCCATGAACAGGCGTAGTCTTATTCCCAAGTCTGGATCGGACTTAGTTTGAATTCGACCCGCTGAGGATGGATTCTTAAGGATATGAATTCAATACTAAATTTAAGTTTGGTTGGGCTATGAGTAGGGATGTTAAAGAAAACCAAGAATGGCCCATCTAAAGCCAAACCGATAAACGAGCTGTCCCAAACCCACAAGGGACCTAAAATATTATTGTTTAACACTTGACATTTCGTGCAGCAAATGACAAACGAAACAAGCAAACAATAGGAGGAAGAGAATCAAATCAATCCATCTGTTGTAAAAAGCCAACACAGAGCTCAAATCTTTCTATCGCGAAAGTAACGGAGATATTAATATTAATAATAATAATTATCCGATAAACTGAACTAAACTCGAAAAGGAAAGAAAATGTTGCAGCACCAACACCAACACCAGCACCAGCCTCAGCGACCTCGTCGGCGTTGCGAGGGTACCGCCATGGGAGCTGTTGTTCTCGATCTCCGCCCTGGCCTCGGCATCGGCCCCTTCTCTCTTGGTAAACAACGATTGACCTCTTTAGGTCATCAATATATTCGAATTTAATTCAGTTTGGATATTGAGAAATTAAGTTGACTTTGATTTGTCTTTAGGGATGCCGATATGTGAAGCTTTTGCCCAAATCGAGCAGCAGCCGAACATTTACGACGTTGTACATGTGAAGTACTACGATGAGGTTTGAAATTACTCTTGATAATTTTATTTAGAATTTTAGATTATGATACCGAATGCTGCGAGCGGAATTGAGGTTAAACTTCTAACTTGTTTGGTAGGTGAGAAAATGAGGGAAATGAGATTAAGGATGATCATGAACATTGATTAATGGAAGGAAAAGGAAGAATTCGAGAATCAGGAATGGTGTAATTTCCAAGCAATTGTGGTGTTTGAGGAAATGCCCAGTGAATTACTGAAGTGAATGTACTTTGTTAACAAAGGCTTAGATTATCAATCTTGACAGCAAAGTTAAGGATAGATTGACTGCATTGATGATCTTGATTCTACTTGTATCTTTTTTGGCAAATTAGGAAGTGAGGAAAATGGGAAAGAGAAGAGAACTGACTGGAAAAATTCTTAGGTGAACTTAATCCACCTAGTAGGATTATAAACTACCAATGGCGATCAGATATATCAAGTAATAACTATTCCATAAGGTGAATATAGCAATTAATGACTTAAATCATGGGTTATATATTGTAATTAACACGGGATAGAACAGAGGTTTACAAGTCTTGATGAACACAGAGGTTTTTCTTTATCAATTGACAACCCCTTATAAGAACTAATTCTTTATGAACTAACTCAACTAACACCCCCTATTGTCCAATTATTGTCCAACACAACAGATTATATACTGATTGTTTTTGCAATGGTACAATCAGTCATTACTGTACCCTGTTACATGCAGGAGCCACTTAAACTCGACATTGTCATTAGCTTTCCAGATCATGGATTTCATCTTCGATTTGATCCTTGGTCACAGGTGTGTTTTTTTCTTTTGCTTTTTTTTATAACTTTGCATATAATTGTCCTTTATTATGACTACATTGAGACCAGTTTGTTTACTCTACCTTTTGATTCTGTTAGAGACTACGGTTGATTGAAATTTTTGATGTCAAACGGCTTCAAATGCGCTATGCCACCTCTCTTATTGGGTATTTATTCTTTACTTTTATTCACAGACTACTTTTATGATTTATTTACGTATCATATAATTGTTGACTGTTGTTCTAACATTCAGGGGACCATCCACACTAGCTACTTTTGTAGCTGTATATGCACTTTTTGGGCCAACCTTTCCAGGAATTTATGACAAAGATAGAGGAGTGTACACTCTGTTCTACCCAGTATGTACATTAAAACTCTATATTCAAGAAGAATATTTTATTTCTTCGAGTGGACATATGAACTATTTTGGTATTCATTTTGATGTCTATATTGTATAGGGCCTGTCCTTTGCTTTTCCTATTCCTAGCCAATATACAGACTGTTGCCATGATGGAGAAGGTAATGTGATCTATTTCACTTGCACATGTACCCTTTTTTTTTTTGCAATATTTATGTTCTAATTATTTTAATTTTCTTTCTGGCAGCGGAATTGCCATTGGAGTTTCCAGATGGCACTACTCCAGTAACTTGTCGTGTTTCTATATATGATGGTTCTACAGACAAAAAAGTTGGTGTTGGGTCTTTAATGGATAAGGCTTCTGCTCCTCCATTGCCTGCTGGCAGCCTGTACATGGAAGAGGTGCATGTGAAGGTATGGTGTTTTCTCAATTCAGGTTGTCTAGTAATCAGTTGATCAGTTATCTCTAAGGAATGGCTACCTGCTTAACTATTATTCTATGTACATCTACTTTCGATGACAATATATATGGTGACATGGTTCTAAAATTTAAGAGATCAAAACTATGTTTTCTTTATTTTTGTCTTTGGAAATCTTTTTAATCCCACATTGCTGTCTGCAGCTTGGTGAAGAGTTATATTTTTCCACTGGGGGCCAACATATTCCTTTTGGTGCATCACCACAGGTAAATTTTGGTTGTATGCGGTCGAGTAATTTATTTTGTATATTTCTTTTGAACTTTCTCCTGGAGGCAGCCTGAATTTGGTATCTTCTTTAGGCATAAGTGAAACTTTCATTTTGTCGAAATCATAGTTTTCTGTCAGGGTTAAAAGTAAATTTAGATTCATGGTTGATACACCAGCCATTGTGATTAGGTGGTTAGTTATAAATGGCCATCAAGTTGAATTGCTTCCCTCAGCAACTTATGCTCAAAGAAAAGTTTAGGCTTCTGTTTGGAGTAAATTATTTAAAATCATGTGCCACTAAATTGGATCACTGATATTAACACGACGAACCATTGAACTAAATGTGTGTTCTCATTGAAACTTAAAAGAAAAGGCTCATGTGTTAAAAATACGATTGAAAGACTGCCCTAATATATTTGGAGGAACTTTTGGCCTAAGAAAAAGGAGCTAAATTCAATCCATGGCCAAATTTGCACTGTAAAAGAGCAATTTTAGGTTATTGGTTAACAGGTTGTCTTATTTTTCTTCTTCTAAAAAGTTTAAGATTCTGTCCAATATAACTCTTGTGCTTCTATTTATCTTTTCCTAAAATTGTGAGGAGCTCATTTAGTTCTAGAGATGTCATAGGTGCACGCACAAAACTCAAGCTTGCTTGTGGAGTTAAAAGTGGGGTTTTCTTTCTTCACAAAGAAACTTGGTTTTTGACCATAACTATTAGCTATGAAATTTTTTCTTGTTCACACTTCTCATGAAGTTTGTGGAAACAGTAAAACATAATCAAATAAAAAAAGGTTGTTTGAGGGACTGGAAAATGGTATTTGGTGATTTTTATTCTTTAGTATTTTACTGTAGTTTGTTCTTGAGTCCTTATTGCTCAAGAATTGAGTTTTCCCAAGGAAAGGTATTATTTTGTTTGCTTTTAGTTTCTCTCCAAGGAAAAACACTACTTGGTGTGTGCATGTGAGTTTATATGTCGTATCACAATGGTATCAATATGTAACTTATCCTGTGTGCTTTCTTCTTTTAAATGCAGGATGTTTGGACTGAATTAGGCCGTCCTTGTGGAATTCATCAGAAGCAGGTAGTATAGTGTAATTACATCTTGTACATGCAGTCTTGATTCTGTTATAAGCTATTTGTTTTAATGGGGGATATTAGGACGAATTGCTGGTTAGAGATTGTAAGGTTTGACCTAGTAAGCTGAAATGTTGTGATCGAGGAATCAATTTGACTTAATGGTAACAAATACATGGGAGTAAAAAAAAAAATGTTGCTGGTGTTAGATTGTAGCAGTGTTGCAGTTTTATAGGTGGATGGATGATACACCCATTTCAGTTGAAAGGAAGATTCGAACTGGGGCATTCTTTGCTTATTTTTGTTAAAATTTCCCCTAATTTATCCTCCAACTACTAGATTATTGATTATTTCAGAAACAAGTGGGTGTATATTGATTTTGGTAGCTGTGCAGGTAGATCAAATGGTCATTCACTCTTCTTCAGACCCTCGTCCACGGACAACTCTTTGTGGAGATTACTTTTACAACTATTTTACTCGTGGACTGGATATTTTATTTGATGGACAGGTATTTATTTTTTTCCCTCTTCCCTCTTTGTGGTATTGGAGCATGGTATGTTGTTTGCAAGGGTTTTATCCTGATACTATGTTATCTCTTTTCTGTTGTATGCTAATAGCCATTTTCGTTTTTACAGACTCATAAGATCAAGAAGTTTGTTTTGCACACCAACTATCCTGGTCATGCAGATTTTAATTCATATATAAAATGCAATTTTGCTATTCAAGGTTCTGACTTTGCCCTTTTTACCCCTATTTTAAGAGGGCTTTACTTGACATGTTAATGCAGAAACTGAAACTTCTTTTATTTCTTGTTTGCATTTGGATCTTTGCTGAAGTAAATAACTCGAAACATATTACACCGAGCACGAAATGGGACCAAGTTAAGGTATAATTTTTCTGCCCTATTTGTTTCAATTTTAATTTGGAATTCCTTTTTGTTTTCCTTATAGTTATTAATTTTCTTTTGAGTACTCGATTGACAAAAGATCAACTTTCCTATTTCAAAAAAAAAAAAAAAATTCCTTGGTAATATTTCACTGATTACAAAGGCCTTTTAAATCTCATTTTCTGGTCCTTTGATTCCCAATCAAAATTTTAATTTACTGTTTTTGTTATGAATTTTATGTATCTAGTTCAGGTTTTTCTCTTTCAAGAATGTTTTTATTTTGTAAAGGTTTTGTACCTTTCTTTAAATATTCAATGAGCATGTTTGTCTGCTGTTAGTTGGATCTTTTATTTGTATATGCCCTCATTTTATTTTTCAAAATTTTGCTATAACTATAAAATAATTATTCACTTCAGGAAATCCTTGGTGACTGTGGCCGAGCAGCTATCCAAACACAGGGCTCTGCAAGTAATCCTTTTGGATGCACATTTGTATATGGCTACCAGAGTATTGCCTTTGAGGTGGGTCGTTTGATAAGTTCAGGGTCAATATTGTGTTCTAGATCAAAGTTGAGCTATTGCTAGAAAATAAAATGTGTAACTTTCAAATTTATAACTTATATGTAATATGTGGGTGCATTGCTCTTTCTAACAAATATTTTCTCTGATGTTTACAGGTGATGAAAAATGGTTACATTGCAACTGTAACTCTCTTCCAGTCATGATTACGTTCTTCTCTGGTACATCTAACTCTGCCTTTTTTTTTTCCTTACCGATGCTATGTGCTTTATTTATTTATTTATTTATTGGAACAACTTTAGTTTGCTCAAAAGTGGTTCAAAATGAGGAATTCAATTAAATTGAACTGTATTTGGCCCTAATTTCTGTGTGTTTTAAATCCCTTTAGCTTATGGAATTCAAATTTATGTAGGAGAGAAAAAAAAAAGAACTCTATAGCATTTCAATCCTAATTAAAAGAGGTTTGACTTGTCAAAGGATTGAATCATCTCATTTTAATAATGATGGGATATACTATCACATATGATAATGGCCTTGCAAGCACCATTGTCTTGTAATTAACAGGAAATAATTGTGAGAAATTAGATATTTCCTTCTCATTTTTTATTTTTCCAAACAGTAAATTCAGTTGAATACGTCCTCCTAAATTCGATTGTTGAACATATGAATTGAATTAAAGAATCGCGTGAATCGTCTACTAAATTCAAGTAGATTATTCTATGTGATTTATTCCAAGTAGTGGCTTGTGTTTGCAAGATAATTTCGTGCGTAGTATCCAACTAGATTGTCAATTGGTAAAGTCTTTAGTTCTATTTTGTACTACTCTCCTCGATTGTCACTATCTTCTCCTTTGAGAATGTTTTGCTTAAATTGTTATCACGCTGTGTAGATTACTCCGATGCTTGATAATATTTTATTATTTGTTGCTGGATAGCAATTCTTATTGTAACTTTACCCTTGCCTTGGTAGAATTCATTTATGGAATTCATTTATAAATGGCAGTATTTGGTTTAGTTATGTTGAATTCTATAAAATTGAATTTATGAGAGTGAAATGAACATTTCTTTCATTCCAAACATGGAAACATGAAATTTCAAATGAAAAAATTGTAGAATTCATTTATGCCAAAACATGGCCTTAATCATTGCTCAAATTCTGTATTTGCATTCTACACAAGAGCGGCTGGTTGTTTTCTTTTAATACTAATTTGCTATGTTCTTATTTTTTATCTTGTTTGGTTGCCCTAGCTTGGATGCTGCCATTTGTTTGGAATGGGTGTATATTGTACAGTCAATTTAGCAGAAAACAACGCAAGTTACAACATTCATCAGATGGGGAAGCCATGTTGAATTGTAAATAACTGTATTGTTCTGTATGGTTCATTTTGTGTCGTGTTCTGTAACTGTAATTCTTAACGCAAGGTTATGCACTTCTTAACTCTGGTTGCATCAAGCTGGACTACTTATTTCCTCTCTGATTCTTTCATTTTCTCGCTTAAAATTCTAGCCTTACTTGGCAGCAGTAATTCTAACTTTTTTCCCCTTAATACGAGCTGTGAGAAATGGGTTACATTTTTCAATTTTATTCAACATTGAAGATATCATTAGTTGGGAAGCCATTCATGACCATCGATGAAACCAATTGAAATAAACGGCTTGGCCTCCTGTTCAGTGAGCTCTCTAGACCATGAAACCCTTCCTCCAAAATCAGCCCCCGGCCCTGAACACTTGTACTGTCCGAAAAACACGGTCCTGCAAGATGTTTGTAGCACAAATAAGTTATCCTAGTCTTGCACTCGTTATCTCATCACTGGGCAGAAGTGAACTGAAAAGTGGAATAGTGACTAGTTTTAGTTAGCAAATTGTTTTTAAGCTGATTAGAGAATTTTGTCAGATTAGCATTTTAAGTTTCAGTTAATCTAAATAAATCAGATTATTATGAGTTTAGAAGAAAGAGAGACAAAGTGTACGTACATTTCTCTGTTTTTATCTCCCCAGTTATACCATCCTCTAGGAGTAATGATCTTGTCCATGTAAGTGTAAGCGAATACGACCCTAGAGAAACTGCCCCACGCTCTGCCCAGGTAAAGGGCTCCTGACCCTGTAACCTTGCAGTTCACGAAGGAGAAGCCTGTTTCTTGAAGCAAGCTCTCCCTTTTCTGTGCTGTCAAGGCTCCGAAGCTATTTGTGATAGCATGCAAATGGCAATTCTCGTAAAGGGAGAGTCCGTTTCCGAATACGAAGTCGACGGAACCTTCAATGTAGCATTCCTTGAAGTAATGTCTGCCGATGTGATCATAAAGGGTGTCTTGTGCCCCGATAAACTTGCAGCCTATAAACGCTGCGGTGTCTGCTGATATTCGGAGGGCGACTGCTTGCTTTCCTAAAGCTCCTGAGGGTGGCGATGGGGCCGTGTTCTGTAGTGAAGCACTTGAAATTGGATCAAAACTAGCCATTCTAAGTTGTTCAGGTAAAGTCTGAGCAAAGAAAGCAGCTAACAGAATAATCATATATAAAAGCTGTAGATATATTGCAACTTATTTATCAAAAATAACATTAATGTCGAAATAACAAACCTCTTCTTATTCAATCTTAAACATTCACCAATTTATTTAAGAGTCCATTTGAAATAATTGAGCATTTGAAATTTGTTATCATTTTTATTTTTTATGGTTTTACACTAAAAATTGAAATTGAAATTCACAATAATTTCAAATGATATTCTATTCAAAAGGACCTAGATTATTTGACTGACCTTAAAGGTAATATTCTTGGCAATGAAATAAGGAGAATTAATGGCAAATGTTGCAGAGCCATAGGTGCCCAAAGGATACCCTCCCTGCCCCATTTTGTCTGCTGTATCATCCCACTCAATGATTGTCTTGTCTGTGCCAGCACCCTTAAGGGCAATGTATGCCATGCTTGCAGGAATCTCCACCTTCTCCCTGCATTTTCCAATTATGGTAATATTAGTATGTAATTAATGTAGCTGGTGCTCGTAACATGATTCAACACTTCAATTTAAAATTTTCTATACTTACAATTTTTAATGATATTTGATAATACTTATTTATACAAACGCATGAATTGTTGGGCTTTTAAACAATTTTATAGTTTAAAATTTTCAACACTTAAATTCATCTTTTTAAATTTTCAATTTTATGAAACAATATCTTAATTAAGATGCAATTAACTCAACTAGAAGTGTAATCTCCAAAAAAAAAAAATTAAAAAAGAACTATATTATAAGTGAAATTAACATGACATTTTAGTATTAAAAAAGAAAATACAACATATACTACCTGTAAGTCCCTGCACTAATTGAGATAACCACCCTGCAATTATTGACAATTGGTATAGAATTGATAGCTTTTTGCAGAGAAACAAAATGTCCTGACTTAGAATTTTTGCCAACTTTTATGGATAAACAAGGCTTGAGCCTGTTCTTGGCTTTCTGGAAGAGAGCATTCTTGAAAGAGCCTATTTCTTGTGCTTTTAGCCATTTGAGGTAAGCTTCTTGAGTTGCCATGAACTTACTAGAATCAGACCCATTTGGAGTAAACAATGAATCTGCATTTGCAAACAATAATAACATAAAAAAAACCTTCTTCATGCTCATTATAGCTTTTGGCAAAGATGACTCAGAGACTTAAGATAAGAAAGATAAGGTGTTTGAATGAGAAAATTTTGAAGACTTAAGTAGAGAGAGAGAACAGAGAAGAGCAGAGGAATCTGTTAGTATGGTTATTATGTGAATTGTCTCTTCTCAACGTACCCATTAGACTTAGCAGTGTTTTTTTTTTTAACTTTTAGTCAAGTGGTATTACACTCTTCTTCTTGTCTGTTACTGTTTTGTCAGTGAAGTCAAAAACTGATAACTGTAACGCCAACTTTATTGAATATAATATAAGGCCCCTTTTGGGGAGGATAAAGTTTGGTTCATCGTTTGCTGTTTGCATTTTAATTTTGAAGAAGCAATATAAAATATTTAAGAAAAACATTGGTATAAAAATTATTATTTAAAAAAATTTAGGTCACTTCATGTATTAAGTGTTTTTCAAAAATTTTAAATGCGATTGATAATTGTCACACCCGTTCTCAGAGGTCTATCACCAACTACTGGAGGGTCAAATAATGACAATCTTAGGAACTAAGTTTGAAGTTATTTTTCAAATATTTTTTTTTTCCTTTTGTAAAAATTATTTAATTTTTTTATTGGTAACTTATAGTTTAGAGAAAAGTTAAATACTTTAGTTTTTCTCAATCATATTTTTTAAAAGGGTTAATTACTTTATATTTTTTTTAAATTATATTAAATTATTTATATATTTCTAAAATTATATTAAAATATTCCAGTATTTTACTTACATTAGATAATAAATTCATTTCGTCCAATTTTTTCTCTTTTCTATTAATTAAAGCCCAAAAATCAATATTTAATTAAAAATATTTAGGGTTAATTACTCTAACGTTTTTGTATTTTTTAAATTATACTAAATCATCTCTATGATTTTAAAATTATATTAAAATATCATGCATTTTACTATAATCAAAATTATATAAGATTCAATTTTTTTCCTTTCGTTTAATTTGATTCTGATTTTTTGAGTCCTTTTTATTATAGATACAAAAATACTTGCATTATGACCTCTTGAATTTTAAGTACAATAAGTGATTTTTTTTTTTGTTAAAAAAAAACTTACACAGTTTAATTAAGAAAAAACTTTTAAAATTTATAATATAGATTTAAAATTTTATTTGAGAATTATATTTAAATTAGGTAAATTCAAGCTAAGAATTAAATATAATTAAATTTTTTTTTTTAACAGTGCATATGAGAAATTGGCTAGCGGTAAGATTATTAGATATGATTTGAATTAGATGTTAAAATGTAATAATATTTTAGTTAAATTTTAAAGATATATAAATGATTTAATATAAGTTGAAAAAAATATATACATATCAGAGTAATTAATTTTAATTTTATTTCAGTTGATTTTTTAAATTTTGATTAACGGAAAAAAGAAAAAAATTTATACAAAAAGATTTTATTATCTAACGAAAGTAAAATATAAAAATATTTTAATATAATTTTAAAAATACAAAAATATTTTGATATAATTAAAAAAAATATTGAGACATTAGAATAATTAATCCTTTCTAATGTCTAACATGATTTGGAGTTTGTACTTATTTTCCTATTGACTCTAGTAGTAGGCAGTACCAGCTTGTATTGTCCATTGCCAGACCACACAATCTAAAATAGCAAAGTCCTGGCAATATATGGCCCAATTGGTCCACTTTTCCAATTTTGGTTTTTGATTTCTTGCTTTCTTCAAAATGCTTGTTTGCCATTTAGCGCTAATATTTTAAAGCTAAACCCATATAATAAGTAAATAATTATATAATAGTGATAAATCCAGTACTATTTTCCTAAAATAGGTACAATAATTGTGGAACCAATAACAGTTGCTCTAAAAATTGCAAATTAGATTGTTTTTTTTGGATAAATGTGTATCTTTTTAGGAGAATTTAGGTGTGTGTTTGAAATACCTAAAATTAATCTAAGCAAATTAATTTAAATTATGTTTCAGTTCTATTAGTATTAAATTTTGAGATATATGTAATTAAAGTAACTTAACTTATTAGTATATTGGTGATGCTGTCAATAATCATTTAGAGATTTGTACAATAAAATTAATTTGAGTTTTTTTATATATAGGTGGTAGAATTTATCAACGTGATTTAGAAATTCAATATATAAAGTGTACGGTGAATATATTGATTGAATTGTCAAACTTAGGATAAATATTTAGATTTATAATGAAGTGTCAATTCAAATATAAGTGATCAGCAAAAATAATTTTTATTGATACGAGTGATTAAAAATACAAAATGAATTTATAAGTTTATTTTTAAACTTATAAATTCATTAAGTAAAAAATCCTAATTACTTCACAGACTTCCTAATTAGATTAGGAATTACAAAAGAATTGGGTTTATCATATACTATTATGACTCTGGGTTTATTTACATGGATTTTGCTCCAAATCTGAGTCCAATCAAGAAATTGGCTCATTATTTTGTTAAGAAGTAGACATAATATTTTCTAAGACTATTAGACTATGGCAAACTCTAATCTCATCTAATATTTTGAGCAATATTAATGTTAAGTCTATTGTCAAATAATTTACAAAAGAAAACTATTTTTCCAAATTTTCTAATCAATTTCTTGCAGCCTGCTTGATATAGCATGATTTTGTTCATTAGATGAATGTATCAAGTGCTAATATTGCTTATGCAAAATGAGATGGGTGTTTTAGTTTCCCAAAATTAACCACTATAGGAAATATAAGTATGCTACCAATTTTAAATGATCCTATCAAAAGTCTTTGAATTATTTAATGTTGTATGTATTGTTTGATTAGTAGTTGGGCATGTGTTAGAGATTAGTTGGTGATGTCTAAGCCTCAATTGAATAGAATATAGTGAATTGACAGACACCATAAAGCATTATATAGTGGTCTTTTGTTAAAATTTCATTTGCTATTTGTAGTATCAAATGAGTCAAGAGAAAGCATAAAAGAAATGATATGTTTTGGGTAAAGGCGTGGTAGACGATGACAAAAGGTGTTATTGATGAATCATGTTCATGATGGAGATGCTCCAATATCATAGACAAGCAAAATAAATATGGAGAAATGGGATCCCCTTGTTTGAGATAAAACCTTAGAATTTGCACCATTCACAACCATAGAATAGGAAAAATGTCTATACATTGCCAAATAAATGGACAATATGAGAACTGTTATAAAAATAAAGAAAACAATGATAATTAAAACAAGAATAAGAATGTAGAAGAGAAAGTATTCTATTATTTTCTTAATATGTATTACAAAGTAATATGAACTCCTATTTATAGAGTTCATCTTCATCATATGTTGTAATATATAAAAATCAACCATAAATTACAACATAAATGGTGCAATAAAATTAAACTTAATTACAAAAACTTATGAGTAGTTGAATAGATGAATAGACATTCACATTTATCTTATTAGTAGTGGGATAGATGAACGGACATCCACATTTATCTATATATTTATAACAAGAACATGTTTAATTTAAACTTTTATATTTAAAAGAATTCAATAAAAAATATTACAGAATAATTCATTCTCTCTAAGTTATTAAAATTATCTCTTGTTATTAAATAAAACTAATAAATTTCTTTATATACGAAAATTTTTATCTATTCACGCGTATACTTTCTCCATATCAATCTTAATTGCCTTTTCCCTGGAGGCATAGTAACACAATTATGCACTATAGATATAACACTAATATATATACATTTTTACTGTATTCAACTTTTGAGTAATTTATGAATGATTCAACTCATTTATATAGGACTATTTTTGCTCTAATGATTATACTGATTTATGCAAGGGAATTAGAATTATAGACGTTGTATGTGTTTTGTATTTTTTTTCTAATAATTAAGTGGCTAAAAATAATACAAGTTAACATAGAAATACTTTAGAAAACTCATAAAAGAAATGGTTTAATATCATAAATGACAATTTCTATTAGCCTTAAAAAAAATATAATTTCTACTTATAAAGAGAAATACTGTTACTATAGAAAAAAAACTCAAATTTGTTCATCAAATCCGTTGTAGTCTAGTTGGTTAGGATATTCGGCTCTCACCCGAAAGACCCGGGTTCGATTCCCGGCAACGGAATTTTTTAATTAGTTAGACTAATTACTTTTTTTTTTTTTTTTTATTGTTTATCATAATAATTAATTCATCTCCAAAAATATCATTGATTAATAATAATAATAATAATAATAATAATAATAATAATAATCCTCAAAAATATTAATTAAAAAATATTTATAATATATTAATTTATTTATATGTTTATTTATTAAAATAAATTTAGACTTATTTGTTTTTTTAAATGAAATAACTATTTCTTGTTGTCTATAATATTTATATTTCATAAATTTGGGTAATAGTTATATTATACAATAAATCATAACACATTTAGAATTTTAATCCAAATTTTGAAAAAGATAAAATAAATAATTTTATATAATAATTATTTTACATTTAAATTTAAATTAAATAAAAATATATATTCAACATTAAATAATTATTTTGTTTTATTATATTCCATAATACTAAATAGATATTAGTTATAAATATATGATAAATTTACTTAGTAATATGCTGAGTGCTATTATTAAAAATCTTAATATGTTAAATATATATATAATTTATTTGGCAAATGTATAAACATTAAAATTATAGCATAAACGTAATAATAAATTATGAAAATATATTATTTAAAATCTTTATTTTTTGTTCTTCAAAAGCATAATAAAGTAGCTAAATGAATAATGTTTATATGAAATATTAAAAAGCAAGATAATTAAATATTGTGAAATGTTCCATTTAAAATATATAATTATATTTATGACATGTAATTAATGAAAAATAATTAGAAAAATATGATTCAAAATACATTAAATTATAATGTTAAAAAAAAGGGTTTTAAGTATAATTAAAATTAAGAAAATGAGATGTACATATAAAATTAAGTGAGGAAAAACAAAGTCATTGTGGGTATCACATACAATATTTTTTATATTAAAAATTGTATTTCAAAAAAAAAAAAAAACTATAATTAAATTATAGCACATGGCAAACTTGTAAATATAAAAACTTAGTAAAAAAAAAAAGAAAAATATAATTAAATTATAGCAAATAGCAAACTTGTAAATATAAAATTTTAATGAAAAAGAGGAAAATATAATTAAAATATAGCAAATGGCAAATTTGTAAATATAAAAATCTTTTTTATTTTTTTTTTTAGAAAATGATAAAACTTCATTGGATTAAGGATTATGGTTTGGTTACATAAAAATTGTATTAGAGATGAAAATAAGAATAAGAAACTCAAAATCTTTAGAAATTTAAAATTTATCTGGATATCAAGAAATAAAGAATTAGATTTATGAAAAGCATATCATGAAATTCTTAAATCTTGAGACTTTTGATTCCATGAAAATCAAGATTTTAGTGATAATGATTTACGAAGAAAGAATGGTATATAATAATTTTATTTAAGAAGGCAGTGCGGTTATAACTCTTCAAATAATCACTGGAATAAATCTACATTTTAATAAATAGAATAACGATATTAAAATTTAAAAAAGAACCATAATTATAAAGAAACAATAACCCTATAAACACCACTCCTCTAATTGAAAAAAATATGAGATTTAGTACTCAAAATCAATTTTTTTTTTAATTATTTTTTCTATTATAAGTACATCAAAATATAATTTAAAGATACATGTATAATTGTTAAAATCGGATCGAATTAATTGATCGAATAGGAAAAATTGAGAATCGAATCAGAAACCTATCTGGTTAATCTCCATAAATTCATTTTTAAAAAATCGATTAAAAACTGATGAATCGGTCGGTTAATCGGTAAATCTATCAAAACAGTTTAATCAGATTGATTTTTCTAATTCGATTGAGTTAGAATTTTTTTTTTTTAATTTTTATTAAAAATAATATATATATATATATATATATATATATATATATATATATATATATATATATATATATATATATATATATATATATATATTTTTTTTAATATAAAATAATAAAAAAAGAGTGTAACTCTCTCTGTATGGAAAAAAATCTCTGGT